>VSMD01103008.1:0-43547 GCA_008750895.1 Mirza zaza | reverse complement strand
GCTAGAGTGAGTGCCGTGGCGTCAGCCTAGCTCACAGCAACCTCAAACTCCTGGGCTCAAGCAATCCTGCTGCCTCAGCCTCCCAAGTAGCTGGGACTATAGGCTTGTGCCACCATGCCCGGCTAATTTTTTCTATATATATTAGTTGGCCAATTAATTTCTTTCTATTTATAGTAGAGATGGGGTCTCGCTCTTGCTCAGGCTGGTCTCGAACTCCTGAGCTCAAACGATCCGCCCACCTCGGCCTCCCAGAGAGCTAGGATTACAGGCTTGAGCCACCGCGCCCGGCCTGTTATGTTTTTTAAACCAGGACATTTGGAGTCGGGCAGTCTCAGTTAAATTGCTTCTTTAAGTTTAATACCATTACCTAGAAAATGGAGTGATTATAAGATCAAATATATATGAAAGCATTTCTGAAACTAAATTGCTATAGAAATGATATCATATTCAATTGAGCATTCATCCTGTGAAAGTAGTGATGTTTGAAGGCTATATATATACTCGTAGTGGTATTACCTTATCTCACCCTCTGTGGAAATTAGTGCTATTTCCCCTGAAATCATGCTTGGTTGAAAGTTCTGTTAGGCAGCTAATAGATAATAGATTACATGTTATTGAATGTTTACAGTATGTAGCCACATATGTGTAATTGTTCATGTGAAGAGTAGCTAGTGTTAATATTTTATAGGAAGATTTATAAACATTATGTGATTTCTTGGCTCTTGTCTTATCCTGCCAGGAGGTGAAACAGCAGAAATGCCTGACATGTATCCTCCTGGAGAGTACGACCTAGCTGGTTTTGCAGTTGGTGCCATGGAGCGGGATCAGAGACTCCCTCACCTGGAAAGAATCACTGAAGGGGATATTGTTATTGGAATAGCTTCATCTGGTCTTCACAGCAATGGATTTAGCCTTGTGAGGAAAATTGTGGGAATATCTTCCCTCCAGTATTCCTCTCCAGCACCTGATGGTTGTGGTGATCAGACTTTAGGTAAACTCGCTCACATTTAAACTGTCCTGCTTGGAAACGTATGAGCAACTGCTTTAGTGGGTTTAGTCTCTCATTACTTAAAGCTAGAATGGAATGAAATACATTATGCTATGGTTTTGCTGGTTGGACATTATTATAGAACTGGTATGTTTCAGAGTAGTCTTTTTATGTTTTCGTTTTATATTCATAAGCTAAGTTCTTGCTTTTCTCTCCAATATACAGGGGACTTACTTCTAACTCCAACCAAAATCTACAGCCATTCACTGTTACCTGTCCTACGTTCGGGATATGTCAAAGCCTTCGCCCATATTACTGGTGGTGGATTGCTAGAAAACATCCCCAGAGTCCTCCCTCAGAAATTTGGTGTGGATTTAGGTAAGATCACTAAAAGGAACTTTCAGTCAGAAAATTGTTAAGGGAAAAAAATAGATTGTGTGAGAAAACTCTAAGGATAGTTGTTATACATATGAATACACATGGAAAATTCTTAATTATTGGGGTATTTTGGGGGGAAATAGGTTGACCTTTTTCCACCTCTTTTTGCTGCGTTACCTACATTTATAAGGCATAACATATTCTCATTTAATTGGCTTACATAAAGATGAAGTGCCAGCCGGGCTCGGTGGCTCAAGCCTGTAATCCTAGCTCTCTGGGAGGCCGAGGTGGGCGGATCCTTTGAGCTCAGGAGTTCGAGACCAGCCTGAGCAAGAGCGAGACCCCATCTCTACTATAAATAGAAAGAAATTAATTGGCCAACTAATATATATAGAAAAAATTAGCCGGGCATGGTGGCGCATGCCTGTAGTCCCAGCTACTTGGGAGGCTGAGGCAGAAGGATTGCTTGAGCCCAGGAGTTTGAGGTTGCTGTAAGTTAGGCTGACGCCACGGCACTCACTCTAGCCTGGGCAATAAAGTGAGACTCTGTCTCAAACAAACAAAAAAAAAAAAAAAAGATGAAGTGCCACAAGCAGGTCCTCCAAGGGGTTGGTATTTCAAGCTCTATCAAGATGGAACACTACATGCCTAAGAAGGGAAATTCTGGCTATTAAGTAGTCTACATAGGAGATAAAAGGCATAGAGAAGGCTTGAAACAAGGCATAGAGAAGGGGGACAGGTTGGAGAATCATTTATGCTTAGAAGGAAAAAGAAATCCCAGGTTTCTAGTTAAGTGGGTGAGTTGATAGTAACATCAGTAACACAGGAGGAAGAATAGGTTTGGCTTAGGAAGTGGGAATACCATTTATAAATCTTCAATGTGTTTATTACAAAGTAACTGAGCCAAAGTTGAGATCAGGCTGAAGATAAGTTGGGTGATCATATGCACATAGTAATGGTTATAGCCCAGAGAATGGGGGCGCAGGGGGGCAAAAGCCTGTTCCTCGGAAGTAGAATACTGAAGACAATTTGAGCAGGAAATAAACCATGTGAAAGTATCATCGTCAAACCCAGGCAGAATTTTAACGTGACACCAGTTACATGTCAGGTGCAACACAGCTAGGATAAGGACAAGAAGAGAGATCCATGTTTTCAGAGTTAAGTCAAAAAGCATCTTGCTGGACATAGATGCCACCCACCAGATTATTGTGGGGGGGATGGGTGGCAGAGGTGTATAGACAGTGGGCAGAGATTCCTGCTTCAAGAAACTTACTGGTAAAAGGAAAGGAGAATAATTTTATGTATATGACAAAAGTGAGGGATGGGATTTTCCCTCCGTTTTTCTACGATAAAGAGACACAGAAAGGTAGAGGAACTGTTCCAGCTGTCATAGTAAACAGATATACATTGGTTTGAAGTGGAGGGAGAAACTGGGGAAATTCATGTAAAATAACTTTCCAGTGAAGTATTAAGGGCTTGGTGAGATGAGCAGGCCTAGTGAGGGAGCTTAAAGACTGGAATAAATAATATAAAGAAGTCAGGGTCAGAAGCAAGAATAAGACAGCAAGGGGCACTGAACGCACAGGTGAAGTTGAAACTGGTTTTATAGTTTTTATCCCAAAGTAAAAGCATGTATAGGCCGGGCACAGTGGCTCACACCTGTAATCCTAGCACTCTGGGAGGCTGTGGTGGGCAGATTGCTCGAGGTCAGAAGTTCAAAACCAGCTCTGAGCAAGAGCAAGACCCCGTCTCTACTATAAATAGAAAGAAATAATTGGCCAACTAATATGTATAGAAAAAATTAGCCAGGCATGGTGGCACATGCCTATAGTCCCAGCTACTTGGGAGGCTGAGGCAGGAGGATCACTTGAGCCCAGGAGTTGGAGGTTACTGTGACCTAGGCTGACGCCATGGCACTCACTCTAGCCTGGGCAATAAAGTGAGAGACTGTCTCAAAAAAAAGAGCATGTATAGCCTTGAAACAAGAACAGAAAAAATAGATCAATTGGGTCGATCCAGTTGGGCTGAGCAGGTACTGCAGTCATTCATGAGGGAGATACAGTTGTCGATAGAGGAGAGTAGATTCGATGAGCTGACCCTAGAGTCAGTATGTAAATCTGGGAGAGAATCCAGAGAGTCAGAAATAGATTGTGTAGGAGTGAGGACGTGGGCAGCACAAGCAAGGAGAGTGCTCAAATGGGGTTTCAGCCTAGTCAGCGAAGCAGGTGGACAGGCTGGTCTGGGCTGAATGGGAATCCTTTCCAGAACTGTGGAATGAGTGTAGTAAGGAGTCAAAGTGTTCATACGAGGGTTAAATTACTGGTGGAGACATTCCTTGGACAGAGCGAACATAAAAACTTTAAGAAGTAGCTCCTTCATCATCCTCTCCAGGATAGTTAAGAATAGTGGGCTGCTGATACATGGGGGAGAAAGGCAGGAATGATTTGTACATTTGCCAATTTCTGTGCTGTGAATAATCTCACCATAGCCCATTTAAAAATGGCTGTTGAGGCTGGGTACGGTGGCTCACACCTGTAATCCCAGCACTCTGGTAAGCTGAGGCAGGAGGATCGCTTGAGGTCATGAGTTCAAGACCAGCCTGAGCAAAAGCAAGACCCTGTCTCTACTAAAAAATAGAAATTATCTGGACAACTAAAAATATATAGAAAAAATTAGCTGGGCATGATGGCACATGCATATAGTCCCAGCTACTCGGGAGGCTGAGGAAGAAGGATTGCTTAAGCCCAGGAGTTTGAGGTTGCTGTGAGCTAGGCTGATGCCATGGCACTCTAACCCAGGGTACCGAGTGAAACTCTGTCTCCAAAAATCAAACTAAATAAATAAATAACTTTTTTTTTTTTTAAATGGCTGTTGAGCAGTGTATACATGTTGACTCTATCATACCACTAGTTAATAGTAACATAATGGTTACCTCTTTAGGAAATTAAAAGTTGATACAGCCAGATTCCTGAAAGCCATTAGGTCTTGAGTTATAGGAATGTCTATATCCTAATAAAGATCCTTTGCATAACCCACTGCGTCTAAGGTTTCTTCCAGGAGTCATACTTTGACAACAATAGATTTAAGCAAGGAATTTTCAACATTAAATTTAAATGTGTTACAAAGTACTTGTTCATTTGTAGAAAACAGGCTCTTAGCCTATCAGTCTTTTCTTCTCTGAATAAATACTTTGTAAAACTTTTCACAAAAATGAGATCATAGTGTGGTAGTCTGCTGTTTGTACTGCCATTTACTACATCATCAGCATCTACTTGTCACAGTAACATCAGTTTTGATGAAGAGTATTCCATTTTATGGGTGTACCACTACTTGATTTTTTAAGTTGCTGCTGAGTTTTAACTATTGAGAACACAGTGGACATTGTGATTTTTAAATCTTTTGAGCTTAAATTTTAAGAGCGGACATTTCCTAGCTAGTAGAAACATAATTAAATCTAATAGGGGAGAATATTCATAAGCTTGTGATGCTTTGCTTTTGTTTTTTTTGGAGACAGTGTCACTCTGTCACCTGGGCTAGAGTGCAGTGGTATCATCATAGCTCACTGCAACGTCCAACTCCTGGGCTCAAGCTATCCTCCTGCATCAGCCTCCCAAGTAGCTGGAACTACAAGCATTACCATCCTCAGCCAATTTTTCTATGTTATGTAGAGACAAGGTCTCGCTATGTTCCCCAGGCTGGTCTCGAACTCCTGGCCTCAAGTGATCCTCCCACCTCAGCCTCTAAAATTGCTGGGATTATAGGTGTGAGCCACCATGCCTGGCCTATCATAAGTAATTTAATTCAGAATAATTTTTCTAAATCAGATCCCATAACTGTAGATCCCAAAGAACTATCCAAATTCTTTTATTATTCAAGAATTTTATGTGCATATACATATGTAGGCCTTTACCTAGAAAATTTTATTAGGGATTTTTATTTTATTATTTATGATGGTAGAGGAAATATCCTCATAACATGCCTAAAAAGTCTAAATTTTAAAATAAATGAAAGAGGCAGAGTGGTTGATCTTATGTAGCATATGATCTTTCATGTAGCATAACTTCTTGAATGATGTATGCATTGCCTCTAAATCTGCATATAAGTCATCTAATTTTGCATTGTACGTAGGGTGCATTTTGGTCATCACAAAGACTCAGCTAAACATTCACAAAAGGATGGTATGCCAACCATCCATCATTATTGGAATGCAGCTACTAGCACGTCTAATCCATTAGGAAATTTCTAAGGATCTAGATAGTTCGTGCAGCACAAAACGTCACTGATTGTGAATACTGGCCAAGTGTGTCAAGAAAAAAATGTTCGTAATGTCTAAGGTACAAATGGTTCCCAGAAAAAAAAGAACTTTTGAAAGGCTAGTTTATAGCTTTACCCTACATAAGACAGCAGAACCTGATTGTGATTTCTGTATTTTTGTATATTTGCATGATTTTATATTTGTGTGAGACAATAGGTTAATCCAACAACTCTTGCCTGTTTTCAGATGCCCAGACCTGGAGGATCCCCAAGGTCTTCTCATGGTTACAGCAGGAAGGACACCTCTCTGAAGAAGAGATGGCCAGAACATTTAACTGTGGGGTTGGGGCTGCCGTCGTGGTATCCAAGGATCAGACGGAGCAGGTTCTGAGGGATATTCAGCAGCACAAAGAAGAAGCCTGGGTGATTGGCAGTGTGGTTGCTCGTCCTGAAGGTAATCACTCCTTATTTAGTTTTAGGTATATAATCATATTAATAAATATAACTGAGCCCTGCCTCACAAGCTTTTTGCCCACCTTTTATTCCAGCCATTTCTATGGCAACTTTTCTTTACGCACTCACCCCAGTGACACCACATATCCACAATTACACCCCCCAGAATCACCTTCCAAAGTAATCTCCCTGCACACAAGACCTCATGGCTCTGCTTTGTGGTTGAGCTCAACATAAGGAATAGTGGGGTAAGGACCTTGACAAGTTCCATGCATGAGTTGGCACTCAGCTAGAAGTGCTAGAACTTGGCAGAGGGGCAGAAAATCTACTCAAATTAGCTGACAAAAAATGACAGAGCTTGTTGACTTTGCTCATATCTGCCTTTTTTTCCTCTATTGTGTGGATTCATCTTCAGGCAGGTTCTCCAAATATCAGAAAGATAACATCCTTCAGCTTACATTTCAATAAGAAAGACCCTCTTTCTCAGCATCCCATATCAAGTCTTTGAATGGTTTTGCTGGATCACAGGCCTACCTTTGAGACCAGGAAATCGTGGCACTATCATGGATGGTCTCACTAGGAAGATTTGGGTAGTGGGGGCAGAAAACTGGCAGGCAGTAATATATCCACAATATGCTTCAACATAGTGATGTGCTCTATAGATCTTAGTCGAAGTGGGTAATTATGTTATCTCCATATTCAGGAAGTTTTTATGAATAAGTAATGTTAAGTGATGCAAACCTGTTATTCATTTTGATCCTTGTATATCTTATTTTCAGAAGAAAATGTATTCTCAAGTTTTCATAAAATCAAATTTTTTTCCATTATTCCTGTTAATTCACGTTTGTTCTTTACTTATTTATGGATATGTTTGAAATGAAGGTTCCCCTCGTGTGAAAGTCAAAAATCTGATTGAGAGCATGCAAATAAATGGGTCAGTGTTGAAGAATGGCTCCCTGAAAAATCACTTTTCTGTCCAACAAAAAAAGGCAAGAGTGGCTGTCTTAATATCTGGAACAGGTGAGATGTGGCTTTCTCTTCACTGCAGAGCTGTAAGGATGCTCAAGACAGTTGAGGGATTTTTATCATTAATAGTAGTAAAAATAAGAAATTTATGTTTGATCTCTGTGGATAGAGGGGTAAAGTAGTAAGAGCATTATATTCTCCCAGATGCATGATTTTTTTTCTCTATTATAAGTAACATTGCTATAAACATTCTTGTAAATATATAATTTGTTCTTAAATGCATATCTGATTATTTCTTTAGGATATATTCCCAGAAGTGTAATTGCTTTACAAATCAATTTTAAAATTTCAATATATTTTAGGCCCAAGTTGATGGTAAAGCAAAGAAAGTATTGTAAGGGCCATAGTGCCATAGTGGTTTATTCTTTTTTTTTTTTTCTGAAATAGGTTCTCACTATGTCACCTGAGCTAGAGTGCAGTGGTGTCATCATAGCTCACTACAACCTCAAACTCCTGGGCTTAAGCAATCCTCCTGCCTAAACCTCCCAAGTAGCTGGGACTACAAGCCCATGCCACACACGTGGCTGATTTTTCTGTTTTTTGTAGAGACAGGGTCTTGCGCAGGCTGGTCGCAAACTCCTGACCTCAAACAATCCTCCTACCTCAGCCTCCCAAAAGTGCTAGGATTACATGTGTGAGCCACTACCCTTGGCCCATAGTGGTTTATTCTTGAGTATTGATTTTTCTTGCTTAAACAATTTACTTCTCATCAATTGGTTTTAAAATCATGTTCCACTGTTTCTACTGCTATACTAGATTATAAGATAGTATTTTGCAGAAGCAGTTATATGTCTTAAAACAAGTAATACCTATGGTTTTCACAAGCTATTGATCCATTAACCCAACAGGAAGGGAATTTAAACACCTCACTTGTTACCAGTCTTTTTCAAGACATATATTCAGAAAGCCTGACTGTTCCCTATTCAAAACAGCACGTATCTTTTTTAAAAAAATGTAAGCTCACTTGTGTTTTTCTCCCTTTTTAGGATCAAACCTCCAAGCACTCATAGACAGTACTCGGGAACCAAATAGCTCTGCGCACATTGTTGTCGTTATCTCCAACAAAGCCGCAGTGACTGGGTTAGATAAAGCAGAAGCAGCTGGTATTCCCACCAAAGTAAGTTACCTGAAAAAGTATCCTTCCTGCAGGCTGTATTTAAAATCATAATCTGCCCACAAGCCCTGGGTCTATGGGGTATTTGTTCTCTGGACTTGCATTCGGGGCGGGTGCTGGGCTTGCCTCTCTACTTCATCCTGTCCCTTCCTTAATAATCTCTATGTAATGGGTTTGTCTTCACAAGGAAGTAATAAGTATGGTCCATGTAAAGGTTGAGTTTTAAGTTATTTCTGGTAATTCATTGAAAAAGAGTATGCTTATCTTTTTCTATTACAGGTAATTAATCATAAATTATATAAAAATCGTATAGAATTTGACAATGCAGTTGACCAAGTCCTTGAAGAGTTCTCTACAGACATAGTCTGTCTTGCAGGATTCATGAGAATTCTATCTGGCCCCTTTGTCAAAAAATGGGATGGTAAGCAAAAATTGTGTGACATTACAAAGATAGTACTTAATCTTCTGAATAAATATTTAGAAGACCTTTTCTTACTTGTTTAGAAGCAAGAGAAAGTGATTCCCTGTATTCCAAAATGAGGAGTCTATCCTCTCTTTAGGAAGCATAGACCATTGCCAAAAGTTGGCAAGGAAGGCATTGTTGCCAGAAAACATACTATCTTGCGTTATTGCCTTTTTCCCCATAGCTTTGACTGCATCCTGTTTTCTTTTTTTGGGTACACATTTGGGGTATATATGTATTTTCCCTCTGAACAGTTTAAGTTTTCTTAGATGAATATAGTTAGCACTTGTGGTATAATATAAAACAGCAATGGCTTTGGTGACAAAAGACACACACAACTAACTAATCCATCATCTGGCTGGTGGACATGTCACTCCGTGATTAGAAGTCAGAGACATAGTAGCTGGACAATGGCTCACGCCTGTAATCCCAGCACTTTAGGAGGCCTAGGAGAGAATAGACACTATACAAGAACCTCTTGCCTCTTTCTACTAGTATGTGCCAGCAACAAACTAAAGTTTCTTCAAGAGCCCTACCATCCAGCTTGGACCCCTCACCCACTTCCCCGTCACTGCAGGTGCCTGTTCAGAACCCCCCAGTGTGCCTTGGGTTGTCAAGGCAGGCACTTGCTGCTGCCAGGGCCTCCTTGGATGAGAACTTATTTCTCCTTACCTCATTTGGCAAAGAAAACACCTATTCCAAAAATCCAGCTCCTATTTGACTTCTTACCATAGTCAAGAAAACATATATTCCTTTTACAGAATACACAGCATTTTAAAATTCTGACCATTGTGCTTTTTTAATTTTTAGGAAAAATGCTCAACATCCACCCATCCTTGCTCCCTTCTTTTAAGGGTTCAAATGCCCATGAGCAAGCCCTGGAAACTGGAGTCACAGTTACTGGGTGCACTGTACACTTTGTAGCTGTGAGTATGTCTTTTTTAACCAAAATAGTATTAGTGTTTAGATGTAAATTGCACTGGCTAGAAGGTAATGTTCAAAACTTTGGCTTCTTTTTCCAGGAAGACGTTGATGCTGGACAAATTATTTTGCAAGAAGCTGTTCCCGTGAAGAGGGGTGACACTGTTGCAACTCTGTCTGAAAGAGTAAAATTAGCAGAACATAAAATATTTCCTGCAGCCCTCCAGCTAGTGGCCAGTGGAACTGTACAGCTTGGAGAAAATGGCAAGATCCGTTGGGTCAAACAGGAATGAAGCTGTCTAACTCAGGAATGGAACCACTTTTGAAAGAATTATTTGCTGTTATCATGGTGGCTTTTTATCATTGACTCAACCCAAAAGAAAAACTGTTTAGGCCGGGCGGCAGTGGCTCACACCTTAATCCTAGCACTCTGGGAGGCTGAGGCGGGAGGATCACTCAAGGTCAGGAGTTTGAAACCAGCCTGAGCAAGAGTGAGACCCCGTCTCTACTAAAAAGAGAAAGAAATTAGCGTGACAACTAAAAATATATAGAAAAAATTAACCGGGCATGGTGGCTCATGCCTGTAGTCCCCACTACCCAGGAGGCTGAGGCAAGAGGATCACTTGAGCTCCAGGAGTTTGAGGTTGCTGTGATCTAGGCTGACGCCATGGCACTCACTCTAGCCCGGGCAACAGAGTGAGACTCTCTCTCAAAAGAAAAAAGAAAAACTATTTAAAAGAAAAAAAAAGACCTCACCCTTACCTCTTTGGCCATTTTTTTATGAATAAAGGACTCATTAAAAACAAGACCAGTGCAGCATATCTAAGATATATAGATATCCTTTCCCGTTATCTTTCAGGTTTTACCTGTTCAGGACATTCATGTTAATAAGCCAGCTAATCATTCAGAATTCCTTTCACATTCAGCCAAACAAGATACCAAAACTCTTAGTCTTTTTGTCTTCTTTTTCTGACCAGTATGACCTCCATTTTTATTAGTTATATGTTTTCTAATGTTTGATCATATATTACTCTTTTAAGGCCATGGCCAATGGCTCTAATGGGGCAAGGAAGTATAAGGAAATGCCCAAGTGTGTCACCTGGGTTCCCATTCACATTCTTATCGACTCTCAGTCTGTAAAAGTAGCCCAACCTCCTCCTGATCAGGGTCAAGTGAATATCTCTTCCTTATATATCTGTACTGATTTGAATTGAGGCTGTAATTATCCTGATCATAATTTGATGTCATAAAATTTCTGGGTAGCTCCCAGAGGGATGGTGTCCTTTATGCTTTGATATATCATTCCTCTAATTATTGACAGTTTCTGTAATACCTGGATTTTAGCTTCACAGTTATCCAATGGTTGATAAACATCATACTTTTATAAATCACTAGAGGGTTAAAGGGAGAGTTTACTGGCTTCTAGATTCAAGTATAAGACTTCAGGCACATTGCTCATCCTCTGTCAATTTCCTCGTCAATGAAAGTGGGCAAATGCCTATCACAGTTGTTTTGATAACTAGATTTAATACAAGAGAAGTGCTTAAGACATTGACACAGAGCAGTCACTCAGGAGTTAGCATTTATTTCATAGTTCCGATTATAAAAGCTGTTGTGATTCATTCACCAAATACATCTTGAGCATAAAATCCAGAACAGTGAGGCCAGGCATGGTAGCTCACGCCTATAATCCTAGCACTCTGGGAGGCCGAGGCAGGCGGATCGCTCAAGGTCAGAAGTTCGAAACAACCTGAGTGAGACCCCGTCTCTACTAAAAATAGAAATCAATTGACCAACTAAAAATATATATGCAAAAAAAAAAACTTAGCCGTGCATGGTGGCACATGCCTATAGTCCCAGCTACTCTGGAGGCTGAGGCAGGAGGATCACTTGAGCCCAGGAGACTGAGGTTGCTGTGAGCTAGGCTGACACCACGGCACTCACTCTAACCTGAGCAACAAAGTGAGACTCTTGTCTCAAAAAATCCAGAACAGCGATAAATGGAATATTAGAAGTGTTGGTTAGATATGGTAACCCATGCCTATAATCCCAGTACTTTTAGGAGGCTGTGGTGGGAGGACCACTGAGGCCAGGGTTTTGAGACCAGTCTGGGCAACATAGACCCCCCCATCTCCACAGAAGATTAAATGAAAATTAGCCAGATGTGATGGCATGTGCCTGTAGTCCTACCTATTTGGGAGGCTGAAACAAGATCGCTTGAACCCAGAAGTTTGAGGCTACAGTGAGTTATGATCTCACTACTGCACTGCAGCCTGGTGAACAGAGTAAAAGACCCTATCTCTAATGGTGCTAGATACTGTTCAGGAGGGATGAGGGCAAGTAGAGGCCAGTCTACCCAGACAAGGTATAATGGGACTGCAGGTATTCCCACTTTAGTCATTGTCCATCAGGATTAGCAGTTTTGGAAGTGGATGTTCTAGGTTGACATACTGGACACATGCACATCAAGCTTACCACATTTTTCTGCTACCATAGCTGAGAAAACAAGGAATGGCCACCTGGCCCAGAGGCAGCCATCAATCCTTAGACTACAGAGCAGCCTTCAAGGTGGTGTGGCACAAAAGCCCTGCCTGTGCAACAGGGCGCACCTTCCTAGAGGGGTACCTGGAGGCCATGCTCACATTCCTCCTTAAAGTTCAAGTTTGTAACCTACCAAAAGACACTTCCAGTAGTTGTATAGAGAGGATAGTAAACCACCCTTAAGACAAAACAATAGAGGGGCAAAAGGAGTGGACCAGACTTGCTTTGCCAAACAGACCCAAATCACTGCCCCTGATATAAGTAGGGCTTCCCAGGCCTGGGAAGCTGGCCATCATCACTCTTCCTCCCGTTGATTGGTCAGCATCCTCCATCAAATGGAAATCCAGGTGCTATGAAAACAATGGACTCTTGTTCTGGAGCATTCACTTAGCATAATTAAGCAACTATTATGTATATACCAAATACTATCCTATGAAGTTTATACAAAGTTAAAAGATGTAAATGAAAATTATTGGTTGATAAAATTAAATACTGCAATAAAAGTAGAGGCTGGTACCTGAAATGGAAAAATCAGTGTGAACTCATAACCTTAAAAATAAATTTTCCAGCCCTTTAATAGTAATTTCATTCACTATAAGGAACCTGCATTCTGTAAAGTAGCTGATTTCATATCTTGAGCTAGGAAGAATCAAAATGTGGAATATCTGGTTGCCAGAAACCAAAAACACATTTGAACATAGCAGGTATGGTACTGAAAGAACCAAAGGAGTCAACTTAAAAGGGGCTCCTATTGTCTAGTTCATGATAAAATTGAGTATTATTTGGACATGTTGAGTCTGAGCAGCCACTTGTTTACAATGGTAATCAAAAGTAATTCTGAAAAAGTTTTTATTAATGTAACAAATATAGGTATTTATTTTTTATTATACATGCCTCCTGGTTTTATTTGTGTAACCAGGAATGAAACAGATCATCCCCTTGATCACACATTGTGTTCAGGTAGAATGATATGGTGGAATGGGAGGGTCTGTTAAACAGCCCTGCTGGTTACACAACAAAGCGAAAGGATCCAACTTCCAAATAATAAGCCAGATGCTCTAAAGAGGAATGTTACAATTTTTAAGGAAGACTTCATGATCTCTCAATGTTCCTTCCTTCTCAATTTTTAATTACTATTTTTTTAACTACCATAAACATTTTTTAAACTACTCAAGTACAATGTACCATTTAATTACAATAAAGTCTAATAACTGGGGCTGGGTGTGGTATCTCACGCTCGTAATCCCAGCACTTTGGGAGGCCAAGGAAGGAGGATTACTTGACCTCAGGAGTTTGAGACCAGACTAAGCACAAGTGAGACTCTATCTCTACAAAAAATAGAAAAATTAGCCAGGTATGGTGGCGCAGGTCTATAGTCCCAACTGTTCGGAAGCCCAGGCGAAAGAGACCCTGTCTCAGGAAAAAATAAAAAGTTTAATAGTTTAATAACTGACACGGCTAGTCTCTCTCTTTTTTTGCTTTGGTTTTTTGCTGTTGTTGTTTTGAGACAGAGTCTTACTCTGTCACCCAGGCTAGAGTGCTGTGGCATCAGGCTAGCTCACAGCAACCTCAAACTCCTGGGCTCAAGCAATCCTCCTGCCTCAGCCTCCTGAGTAGCTGGGACTACAGGTGTGTGCCACCACTCCCAGCTAATTTTTAGTAGAGACGAGGTCTCACTCTTGCTCAGGCTGGTCTCAACTTCTGACCTGACATTAAGTGATCCTCCCGCCTCAGCCTCCCAGAATGATAGGATTACAGGTGTGAGCTACCACGCCCGGCCAAGTCACTTATTTTTTTCACCAGTTTTCTTGGCTGTTCTCACCCACGCTTTTTT
Source organism: Mirza zaza (assembly GCA_008750895.1). NCBI lineage: Eukaryota > Metazoa > Chordata > Mammalia > Primates > Cheirogaleidae > Mirza > Mirza zaza. The sequence continues at coordinate 29,575 of VSMD01103008.1, read as the reverse complement.
TCTTTTCTTATGCACTTTTAGATCAGTTTATATGGTTTTAATATACAGTGACTTTTTTTTAATTTTTTTGAGACAGAGTCTCACTCTGTTGCCCGGGCTAGAGTGCCATGGCGTCAGCCTTGCTCACAGCAGTCTCAAACTCCTGAGCTCAAGCAATCCTTCTGCCTCAGCCTCCCGAGTAGCTGGGACTACAGGCATGTGCCACCATGCCCAGCTAATTTTTTCTATATATTTTTAGTTGCTCAATTAATTTCTTTCTATTATTTGTAGAAAGGGGTCTCGGGGTCTCACTCTTGCTCAGGCTTGTTTCGAACTCCCGACGTTGAACAATCCTCCCGCCTCAGCCTCCCAGAGTGCTAGGATTACAGGGGTGAGCCCAGACATATTGTGACTTTTTGTTTTCAAAATTTTTTTTTCAAATTTATAATAGACCTTTTATGAATGTACATATACTTTTGAATTTTTTGTTAAAGTATAACATGGGAAAAAATGTACATACCATAAGCATACCACTCCAATTTTCACAAAGCGAACACACCTAAGCATGAGCACTAAAATAAACATTGCCAACTTTCCAGAAACTTCTCTCTTACCCCTTCCTAGTCACACCTCACCCCCCATTCAGTTTTGTCTAGTTTTAACCTTTCTATAAACAGAATCCTACAAGATATACTTTTTTGTGTCCGCCTTTGTTTGCTCATGTTAGTTTGGTGAGATTCATACTGTTTCATGTTTTTGTAGATCAGTCATGGTTGTTCCATGAATGAATATACCAGTTTATCCATTCTACTATTGATGCCAGTTTGGTGTTTATGGTCTAGGGCCATTGTTATCACTGCTGCTGTGAACATCCTTGTACATGTGTACTTGGTGAATTTATCTTCACGTTTCTGTTACATGGATACCTAGGAGTGGAACTGCTTGGCCATCAAGTATTCATAGGTCTAGCTTTAGTAGATACTGCTCAACATTTTCCCAAAGTCATTGGATTGGGCCAATTTACACTCCCACAGGCAGTATGTGAGAGTTCTGGTTGTCCCACACCCTTGCCAACACACAGTATGGTCTTCCCCCAACCCTCATTTTAGCTGTGAGTGAATAGTGATTTCACATTGTTGTGGTTTGCATTTCCCAGTTCACTTATGAAACTGAAACACTTTCTTTTTCTTTTCTTTTCTTTTTTCTTTTTGAGATAGGGTCTTGCTCTGTTGCCTTGACTAGAATGCAGTGGTGTCATCATAGCTCACTGCAACCTCAAACTCCTGGTCCTTAGCCTTCCGAGCAGCTGGAAGTACAGGTGTGCACCCCCACATCCCACTAATTTTTCTATTTTGTTGAGACAAGGTCTTGCTCTCACTCAGGCTGGAGAAACCAAGACACTTTTTTTTTTTTTTTTTTTTGAGACAGAGTCTCGCTTTGTTGCCCAGGCTAGAGTGAGTGCCATGGCGTCAGCCTAGCTCACAGCAACCTCAAACTCCTGGGCTCAAGCAATCCTGCTGTCTCAGCCTCCCGAGTAGCTGAGACTACAGGCATGTGCCACTATGCCCGGCTAATTTTTTCTATATATATATATATATTAGTTGGCCAATTAATTTCTTTCTATTTATAGTAGACATGGGGTCTTGCTCAGGCTGGTTTTGAACTCCTGACCTCGAGCAATCCGCCTGCCTCGGCCTCCCAGAGTGCTAGGATTACAGGCATGAGCCACTGCGCCCGGCCAGAAACCAAGACACTTTTAATGTACACTTGACCTCTTCTCAAATCTTTGTCAGCAGTATCGCCTTTCAGATAGCCTTAAGTTTGCTGATTTATGATAAGATCCATATTCCCCTTCCCTCTGAGCTTCTTCCCAAGTTTTATCTTCCCTGCTAGAATCTTCCTGCTGATTCAAGGAAAATCTTAGAGGGAGTGTTTGGTTATTAAGCAAGCCTTTAACTTCAATGTATTAAAAAATCTCCTTCCTGCTTGGTATGTATTTCTTATAAACAGCCAAATGTTATTTTTAAATTCTGAGTCTGGAGGGTTTTACACATTACATGAGTTAATAAATTCCCATTTTACTTTTTCAGTTAATTTTACTTCAGGTTCTCTCACTTATAATCTCCTGGCAAATATGAAAAGCAACTACTACAGAAGGTATTCTTGGGGCACCCAGGTTAACAGCAGAAGAAAGTTTAGCTACTATCTTTCTTTGTTTTAGAGACAAGAGTCTCACTCCGTTGCCTGGCTAGAATGCAGTGGCATCGCCATAGCTCAGGGCAGCCTCACTCCTGGTCTCGAGTGACCAGGAACCTGAATATAGAGCAAGGGTGAGGAAATCATAACAGGCTGGGCCCCCAAAATAGAAATCTTCAGTCCTTAGAAGTATCTTCCAGGATCTCTCACCAACTACACTCACTGATGTTCACCATTGCATAGGGCCAGCACAGTACCTGGCTCTCACCACGACCCTAACAAAACAGTATTTGAGGGCCGGGTGTGGTGGCTCATGCCTGTAATCCTAGCACTCTGGGAGGCCAAGGCGGGCGGATTGCTCAAAGTCAGGAGTTCGAAACCAGCCTGAGCAAGAGTGAGACCCTGTCTCTATTATAAATAGAAAGAAATTAATTGGCCAACTAATATGTATAGAAAAAATTAGCCGGGCATGGTGGCACATGCCTGTAGTCCCAGCTACTTGGGAGGCTGAGGCAGCAGGATTGCTTGAGCCCAGGAGTTTGAGGTTGCTGTGAGCTAGGCTGACGCCATGGCACTCACTCTAGCCTGGGCAACAAAGCGAGACTCTGTCTCAAAAAAAAAAAAAGGAATATAAGCCAGGCATGGTGGCTTGCACCTGTAATCCTAGCACTCTGGAAAGCCGAGGCAGGAGGATTGCTTCAGATCAGGAGTTCAAGACCAGCCCGAACAAAAGTGAGCCCCGTCTCTAAAAAAAACCCAGAAAAATAGGTGGCTGGTGCGCACCTGTTGTCCCAGCTACTCAGAAGGGTGAGGTAGGAGGATGGCTTGAGCCTAGGAGTTTGAGGTTGCAGTGAGCTATAAAGAGCTAGCCCAGGCAAAAGAGCAAGACCCTGTCTCAAAAAACAAATAGAAATATCTAGCACTAAAAATCATTTTAAATGAAATATTCAGCTGACAAATCTATTAGATCCTCTTTCACTTTTGTTGAAAGCCAAGTATTGGAAACCATCCAGTTTCATTCTAAAGGATTGATTTCCCTTTCTCAGCACCCCAGATCTGCCCAGGCAACAGAGCGAGATCCTGTCCCAAACAAATCCGAAGCCTCACACTGACTGAAGAGACCCTCTCTTGGCCAAAGGGACCCCACAGAAACCTTAAAACTGAGATCTTCGCCATGACAGGATGGGAGAGCAGACATGCCTCATTATTTCCCCTCCCTTTCAGGGTTTAGACACAACTACTGACCAGCATTAATGTTAAGATAGAGATCACAACACTGACAGAAGAGACTCTTTGTGGCAATAAGATACCAAATTATACACAGAACCTAAGGCCATGCCAGGGAAGGGTTAAGCCAAGCACACCCTACACTTAATGCATAAACTCTGTTCTGCCACAAGGTTTTTCTTTCTCTCTAGCAGCCACACAAGTGCTGGCCTCAACATAAGCAATATGGAAACAATTTTTCTTCATATTTTTTTCTTTTCTTTTTTCCTGGGGCATTTTCAGGAATAATCCTTTCTTAAAAATGCTTTAGGGCCTGGAGCGGTGGCTCACGCCTATAATCCTAGCACTCTGGGAGGCCAAGAAGTGCTTAAAGGTCAGGAGTTCGAAACTAGCCTGAGCAGGAGCAAGACTCCATCTCTACTATAAATAGAAACAAATTAATTGGCCAACTAAAAATATATAGAAAAAAATTAGCTGGGCATGGTGGCGCGTGCCTGTAGTCCCAGCTACTCGGGAGGCTGAGGCAGTAGTATCACTTGAGCCCAGGAGTTTGAGGTTGCTGTGAGCTAGGCTGATGCCATGGTACTCTAGCCCGGGCAATAGAGTGAGACTCTATCTCAAAAACAGAAAAAAAAAAAAAAATCTCAAAATTTGTGTGAATCATTCTTACGCTGTACATGCCCTCTAATTAATTAATTGGTTTATTTATTTATTTATTTTATAAAAGATTGGCTACATCTGTGAAAGGTTTATTTATTTTTTAAGACAAGGTCTCACTCTGTCACCCAGGCTGGAGAGCAGTAGTGTGAGCACAGTTCAGTGCAACCTCCAAATCCTATCCTCAAGGGATCCTCCCACTTCAGCCTCCGGAGTAGCTGGGACTACAGGCATGCGCCACTACATCCAGCTAATTTTTTTTTGTAGAGATAGATCTCTCTGTGTTGCCCAGGCTGTTCTCAAACTTCTGACCTCAAGAGATCCTGCTGCCTCGGCCTCCCAGAGTGCTAGGATTACAGATGTGAGCCACCACGCCCGTCCACAAAGCGATTCTTAGAGTTAGACTGGCCTTAAAATGAATTCTCTCTACTAAGGCATCTTGGATGGTTCTATAGCAAATACTGTTATTGACAGTTTTAATGTAATTAGAGTTTTGTTGCTAAATCTTTGACAATTGGTGAGCAATGAGAAAGAGAAAGCAAACACTCTATGTCCTGGTCTTTTTAACTTATCAAAACATTTTGAAGGGTGAGAAAAGCAAGTTGGGTTGCGAAGTGGTGATTTCCATAAACATATTGGATAAATGTAATACAGGTTGGAAACAATTCAAAACTTGATTCCCAGGCAGCTGATGTTTGTTTTCCCAGTAGTAGCCTGCAATTAGAGGGCTGTATATACATTATTCATAATTTCAAGAAACAGAAAGTGCTATAGGTCACACCAGTCAAATACAGATAATTTAGGCTCAAATGACAATAAATCACTTCCAAGCTAGAAATGACAGACAGCCTGGGCGGGGAAAGGCAGTTTACCATTAGCAAAGTTCCACAAATCCTATTTATGACCCTTATTAAACCACCTTAGAATGGCTAAATGATTGGTTAATCCAGCTGGGAAGAGGGAAAGGGCAAAATATCCAAATAAGCATGAGTCTTTTCTTTTCCATTGAAAAGAACCTTTTCCCCTGAAAAGAACCTTTTCCCAATTCCCTTTATATTTTAGAGTATTCTGATACTACTTAAATTAACCACTTCGGTACGGTGCTCACCAGCCATGAAACCTTGCCACAGCTGGCACTCACAGTCCACATGATTGTGCTGTGCATTGACGATGAATCCATTTTGCTCTTGTGTGATGAGGAAAGCTTTTCTTGAGACAGAGTCTCACTGTGTTGCCCTGGGTAGAGTGCCGTGGTGTCAGCCTAGCTCACAGCAACCTCAAATTCCCAGGCTCAAGCAATACTTCTACCTCAGCCTCCCGAGTAGCTGGGACTACAGGCATGTGCCACCATGTCCAGCTAATTTTTTCTATATATTTTTAGTTGTCCAATTAATTTCTTTCTATTTTTAGTAGAGACAGACGGGGGTCTCATTCTTGCTTACGCTGGTTTCGAACTCCTGAACTTGAGAGCGATCCTCCTGCCTCGGCCTCCCAGAGTGCTAGGATTACAGGCATGAGCCACCACGCCTGGCCATGAGGAAAGTTTTAAAGCACTGAAAGCTTGTTTTACTTTACAGGCAGCTTTATTTGTAAATCAGAATAGGTAACATATACATATATGTTTTCATTACATTATTTTTAAATGTTCACAATTTTATTTTGATAAATGAGAAATTAGAAAAGTCATATCATGGCTGTCAGCTAAAGTCTCTGTGCACATTCATCTGTGGCTATAGACTATAGTCGACTCTCATACCAAAGTGGTTAATCAACATTTTTTTTTTTGAGACAGAGTCTCACTCCGTTGCCCAGGCTAGAGTGCCGTGGCATCAGCTTAGCTCACAGCAACCTCGAACTCCTGGGCTCAAGCAATCCTTCTGCCTCAGCCTCCAGAGTAGCTGGGACTACAGGCATGCACCACCATGCCTGGCTAATTTTATATATATATATATATATATATAGTTGGCCAATTATTTTCTTTCTATTTTTAGTAGAGAGAGGGTCTCACTCTTGTTTAGGCTGGTTTCCAACTCCTGACCTTGAGCAATCCACCCGCCTCGGCCTCCCAAAGTACTAGGATTACAGGCGTGAGCCACTGCACCCAGCCTCAACATTTCTTTTAAAGCTGACATTCTCTTTGTCAAATTCCTCCTCAGAGTAAAAAAGGAATCGAGATTGTACGCAGAGAGGAAAGCATATTTGTGGTGCTTCTTGGAATTATAGCTCCAGATGATACCATCTGCAAATGTCATTAGACAATGTGTAGCTTTATTTAGAGTGTAAAGTGCACTTAAATCAATCTCCAGGGAGATGTGGATTTTGGTTACTGTGCACTGTGACTTACTGGAAACAAATCAACTTCTCTGCAGTTATTATGAAACCAGCAAGCAAAAGAGAAATGGATTAAAACAGAGCCCTCACTTGCTTTAGTCAAAGTGTGAAATTATAAGATATCTGAAAACACAAAGAGAAAAAAGGGGTTTCTTTTGTAGTGCCACACTTCTTGTAGTATCTCAGTAAATATTTGATGTAACTATAATCTGTTTCTTAGTAATCTTAGTAATCTACCAATCTTAGTAATCTTAAAAACACCTGTTGGCTGGGCGCGGTGGCTCACGCCTGTACTCCTAGCACTCTAGGAGGCCGAAGCGGGCTGATTGCTAAAGGTCAGGAGTTCAAAACCAGCCTGAGCAAGAGCGAGACCCCGTCTCTACTATAAATGGAAAGAAATTAATTGGCCAACTAAAAATATATACAAAAATTAGCCGGGCATGGTGGCACATGCCTGTAGTCCCAGCTACTGGGGAGGCTGAGGCAGCAGGATTGCTTGAGCCCAGGAGTTTGAGGTTGCTGTGAGCTAGGCTGACGCCACGGCACTCACTCTAGCCTGGGCAACAAAGCGAGACTCTGTCTCAAAAAAAAAAAAAAAAAAAACAGTAACACAACTAATGATTTGGTGCTAACTAAATTTGTGCCAACTGTTTAATCTCCCGTTTGAACGGGAAATCTGTTTCAAGGTACTCATATTGTGAGAGCTCAGAATCATGAAAAAGATGTTCTCAATTAGGAAATTTCACATACATCTAATCCAACATATTTTCATTTGCAACCAGTCCTTTTGTGTGTGTAACATTACTGATAAACTAGAGGTAATAATTACCAGCTTTGGGCCGGGTGCGGTGGCTCACACCTGTAATCCTAGCACTCTGGTGAGGCCGAGGCAGGCGTATTGCTCGAGGTCAGGAGTTCGAAACCAGCCTGAGCAAGAGTGAGACCTCGTTTCTACTATAAATAGAAAGAAATTAATTGGACAACTAATATATATAGAAAAAATTAACCGGGCATGGTGGCACATGCCTGTAGTCCCAGCTACTTGGGAGGCTGAGGCAGAAGGATTGCTTGAGCCCAGGAGTTTGAGGTTGCTGTGAGCTAGGCTGATGCCATGGCACTCACTCTAGCCTGGACAACAAAGTGAGACTCTGTCTCAAAAAAAAAAATTTACCAGCTTTGTAGGAAATGATAGAGATTCAAGCATGTTGTGGTATTTTTTGTTTTGAGACAGTCTCACTCTATCACCCTGGGTAGAGTGCAGTGGCATCATCATAGCACTCTGCAACCTCAAACTCCTGGCCTCAAGCCATCTTCCTGTCTTGGCCTCCGGAGTAGCTTTGACTATAGGCACCAGCCACCACACCCAGATAATTTTTTCTGTTTTGTAGAGACAGAGTCTTGCTCTTGCTCAGGCTGGTCTCAAACTCCTGACCTTGAGCGATCCACGCACCTCGGCCTCCCAGAGTGCTAGGATTACAGGCGTGAGCCACCGCGCCCGACCAAACATGTTAATTTTAATCATGACATAACCTTAAAATGGTTAACAATGTTATACTGAAATCTGAACATGTTTTTAAAAGAATCTATGAAGTTTAAGCAAAGTAACATCATAATATCAAAAATGCTAGTAAACCTGAATGTTTGATTCTGACTCTAAATTTGATCTTTTGACATCTTAATATAACCACAAGGGCAGATGACTGCAGAGCGTGTAGCAACTTGTTTTTTTTTTTTTATTTTGTAGAGACAGGGAGCTCAGGCTGGTGTCAAACCCCTGAGCTTCAGCTATCCTCCCATCTTGACCTCCCAGAAAGCTAGGATTATAGGCGTGAGCCACCCTATCCAGCTGTAGCAACCTTTTTAAAAGGAAAAGAACCATATTTTAAAATGGTATACTATTCCTGCCCATAACTAAACTAAACAAGAATGCTTTGGTTGATCACTCATTTGATGTGAGGATTTAAGAGTTTATGTGTTGGGCTGGGCGCTCATGCCTGTAATCCTAGCACTCTGGGAGGCCGAGGCGGGCAGATCCTTTGAGCTCAGGAGTCAAAACAAGCCTGAGCAAGAGCGAGACCCTGTCTCCACTAAAAATAGAAAAAAATTAATTGGCCAACTGAAAATATATAGAAAAAATTAGCCGGGCACGGTGGTGCATGCCTGTAGTCCCGGCCACTCAGAAGGACTTGAGCCCAGGAGTTTGAGGTTGCTGTGAGCTAGGCTGACACCACGGCACTCTAGCCAAGGCAAGAGAGTGAGACTGTGTCTCAAAATAAATAAATAAATAAATAAATAAATAAATAAATAAATAAAAATAAGAGTTTATTCAGTGGTCCTCAAATTACGGCCTGCCAAGGACATTTATGTGGCCCACCGGGTGTTTTTGCCCCCGCCGCCTGTCCTGCTTAGCAGCCAACTTGTCCCGGGCCCACAGTGCGCATGTGTGGAATGTGCGCCACACTCTCCAACAGCCCTCCAAGGGTCTGAGGGACAGTGAACTGGCCCCCTGTTTAAAAAGTTTGAGGTCCCCTAGTCTATGTGTTGGGCCAGGTGCAGTGGCTTCACGCCTGTAATCCTAGCACTCTGGGAGGCCAAGGTGGGAGGATCTCTTGAGCTCAGGAGTTTGAGACCAGCCTAAGCAAGAGTGAGGCCCCGTCTCTATTAAAAACAGAAAAAATTAGCTGGGCATGGTGGCGCATACCTGTAGTTCCCAGTACTTAGGAGCTTAGGCAGGAGGATTGCTTGAGCCCAGGAGTTTGAGGTTGCTGTGAGCTAGGCTGGCGCCATGGCACTCTAGCCCAGGCAATAGAGGGAGACTCTATATCAGAAAAAAAAAAAGGGGGTTTATGGGTTGCTCTGAAGGACACCATTAGGTCAATTAGTGAAATTGGAACACTGTAGATTAGATAATATTGTATCTATGTTAAACTTGTTGAATTTGATAATAGTACTGAGGTGATGTAAGAGAATGTCCTTGTTTTGAAGAAATAAATACTAAAGTTTTTTGGGCTAAAGGGACATATATGCAATTGAACTTTTAAGTTTTTCAAAATAAAAGACATATGGGGAAAGACAAAGAATGGTAAAACAAATGTGTCAACTCTTGGCAGCTGAACCAATACCATCAACTGCTTACCTCTGCATTTCTCATACAGGAGAAAAATAATCTAAGTCAGTGTTAGCTAGTTTACACTTTGTAGTTGAAAGTGTTCCTTAGGGATAACTCAGTCAACTTCAATTTCTCCTCCTACATATACACAATATCATACTATAAAATTGGTACTCTGAAAGAAATACATGTAAGAGTTCTAATCCTTGATTTACTATTTACCAACCTAACCAAGCCACTTAACTACAAGACTAAAATATAATTACTAGTAAGATGCAGACATCAAAATGAGATTTGTGATGATTGCTTTGTAAAATGCAAAGTACTATACAAGTGTTTTGTTATTTTAAACTGTGCTTTTTCTTTTATGCTGTTTAAGATGTTGACTAGAAGAGTTAACATTTATAGAAACCCTATTTTCTTCCACAGAGGAGTTATTTTATGTTCATTGCCTACTTATAATTAAAGCCCTCTGAATCAGAATTTATACTGTACCTTTTTCTGTGCACCACATAGAAGGCAATAAACAATTATATTGTTTATAACTCAGAAGCTTAGAAAGGCTAGTACCTATTTCTGGCTCGTTTTAGGAGAAACAGTCACAACAAAAAAATATTGCATAATGTGCCAGGCACTGTGCCAAGTGTTTTTTTTTTTTTTTTTTTTGCCTGTTGCCTAGGCTAGAGTGCCGTGGCATCAGCCTAGCTCACAGCAACCTCAAACTCCTGGGCTCAAGTAATCCTCCTGCCTCAGCCTCCTGAGTAGCTGGGACTACAGGCATGGGCCACCATGCCAGGGTAGTTTTTTCTTTTGAGACAGAGTCTCGCTTTGTTGCCCAGGCTAGAGTGAGTGTCGTGGCGTCAGCCTAGCTCACAGCAACCTCAAACTCCTGGGCTCGAGCAATCCTACTGCCTCAGCCTCCCGAGTAGCTGGGACTACAGGCATGTGCCACCATGCCCGGATAGTTTTTTCTATATATATTAGTTGGCCAATTGATTTATTTCTATTTATAGGAGAGACGGGTCTCGCTCTTGCTTAGGCTGGTCTCGAACTCCTGACCTTGAGCGATCCACTTGCCTTGGCCTCTCAGAGTGCTAGGATTACAGGCGTGAGCCACCCCACCCAGCCCCAAGTGGTTTTTGCACAATGTCCAATTCTCACAAAAAATCCAGGGAGTTTGATGCAATTTTCTCATCAGATGTAAAATGGGGGAAATAAAAGCACTGATCTCATAAGACTTTTGTAAAGATTAAAATATACATATACAGTGCAAATATTATGTGCTAAATACAAGTTTACTATTTCCTGGTACCCTCATTTCACAGACAGACACAGACAAGTATCTTGCCTAAGGTCCACAGCAAGCAGAAGAAACAGGACTTTCAACCTGGGTCTGAAAATTCCTAAGCCTCTGTCTTTTCTTTCTTTTTATCCTTTTTTTCTATTTCTTTCTGTCTTCTATTTTTTAAAAAAAATGTGTTTCCTGTCCAGCAGGGGAAATGTTTAATCCCCACCTCTATTCTGATTTTGTCCTCTGGCCTGGCGAGCTGCCCAATATTAACTTGCCAATTACTGAAAGATCAAGTTTCTTCGCCCGGGTAGCTTCGTGACCTGGGGCAAGACCTGGGGCAAGATCGTTCAGGTACCTGCGCAGGTGTCCACTTCTGCCAACCCGAAGATGCCGTTCAGGTACCGTTTGGGAAACGGCCAAGTTTTACCCTGCCCAAAACAAGTTACCGACGACCATTGTCCTGCGAACCACAGAGAATTCAGGGTCCCAAAAAATTCCTACTCCGCCAAACTGCGACAAGCCTCCCACCCGGCCTCGAACCATCCTCGACGCCCCCGCGCCCCTCCCTGGAGGCGCAGGCGCACAGCACATCTCCCCGCGGACTCCACCTCCCACAATCCCACTCGGCCGGACTCCACCTCCCACAATCCCACTCGGCCGGACTCCACCTCCCACAATCCCACTCGGCCGAACCACCTCCGCTTGGGGCGGGGGCGGAGGCGGAGCTCGTCGCCCCGGGCGGGACGGAGCCTCCGAGCTGTCCTGCGTGTCCTCTTGGGTAAAGTTCGTTCCCAGAGAGATTCTCAGTTTCCCTGGTGAGGCAGGCCGCCTGTCCCAGTCAGGTAGGGTTCTGCGCTCCGCACTCCCCGGGTTCCCCTCCGCGTAAAGCTGCAGATGGTCTAGTCCGGCGGGGACGCCGGGCGCCGGCCGCGGTGGGGACGCCGGGGAGCGAAGGGCGGCGCGCGCTCACTGCGCAGACGCGCAGCATGGGGGCGGGCGCCCGCCGTCACCTTCCCCGCGTCTGTTACGGTGAGTAGGGGGCGGGGCGGGGCGTGTGCCAGGTTGGGACGGACCTCCCTCGCAGGGGCCACCGCTGGGACAACCACCACCGTCCCAGCCAGTTCTAAAAGCCGTTGACCCCGATGGTCCTGGAAAGGGACAGGGTCCCAGGACCTCCGTTTTAGGGTTCACATATAAAAATCCCACTTCCAGTATTTCACTGCCATTGTCTGTGTACACGTCTTTTTCCTTTACTAGATGAATGGAAGGGCTCACCCTTCCTCTTGGCTTTCCCAGCAGCTCCTTCCCAACGAGCTACGGAGATTAAAGACTTTCTTCTTCCTTCTTTTTTACTTATGTGTGTATGTATGTATGAATGAATGAATGAATGAGACAGGGTATCGCTCTGTTGCAGGGGCTAGAGTGCAGTGGGTCATCATAGCTCACAGCAACCTCCCACTTGGGCCTCCCAGAGTGCCAGGATTACAGATGTGAACTCACCAGTGCCTGGCTACTTAAAGTCTTTTGGACCCTTGATTCTATTCAATCCAGTATCAGCCTGGGCATATACTTTGTAATATTCTCTGTTTCATGTGCTTAAGTCTTCTTATGAGACGGACTCCTTGAGAATTTGAAAATTACGATACAGTAATTGAAGAAATGGTGGTGCTGCCGAAATTTATAATCTGCTGGGGCAATTAAAGACGAGTCATTATCATTGTGCCCCAACTGTAACTATTTTGCTTGCACCTTGTTATGTGACTTAGTTAAGTTGCTTAACTTTTTGGACTTACCTTTTCTTGTAAAATGAGAAGATTGGATTAGATGATCTTTAAGAACTTTCCACCTGTAAAATTCTGTGGTTAGTAGAATCCAGATCATATCACAATATGTTAATGCTAAGCTTCATCAACTTCCATTTCTTTGCTAACATCAGTGAAATATGGCCACAAGAATTTTGACAGTGGTATTAGAAAGTACTGCCCCTTATTGTACTTGTAGGAAAATACCCTGTCATCTTTCTTATTGGTGAAATTAGAAATTAACTGATAACACAGCTTTGTTCAACCTTTATTTGTTGTTTTATAGATCTTTGCTAGGAAGAACACTGAGTACAATAATGAACACAACGTACATGATGATGCCTCAAATCTTAAGATTTCATCTGATAAATGCTTCAGTGATTCCTAATGGCATGAAAATGCTTCCATATCTTGGTGTCATTAGAAATAGAATGATGTCGACCCATAAATCCAAAAAGAATATCAGAGAATATTACATGCTGCTGAGTCTGGATGAAGGATGCTCTGCAGACGATGTCAGGGAATCTTTTCGCAAGCTTGCCAAGCAATACCATCCAGATAGTGGCTCTAACACGGCTGATTCTGCAGTATTTGTAAGGATCGAAGAAGCTTATAGAAAGGTGCTTTCCCATGTGATAGAACAAACAAATGCCAGACAGAATAAAGTTGAAGAAACAGAAGAAGAGGAAGAAAAATTCAAATATAAAACACCTCAACACCGGCATTATTTAAGTTTTGAAGGTATTGGTTTTGGTACTCCAAGTCAACGAGAGAAGCAATATAGGCAATTTAGGGCAGACCGTGCAACTGAACAAGTGATGGAATATCAAAAACAGAAACTACACAGCCATTATTTCGCTGATAGTGTAACTGTTAAAGATGTAAGACATAGCAAACAGCAAAAGATAACTCAAGCTATAGAGCGTTTAGTGGAGGACCTCATTCAAGAATCAATGGCAAAAGGAGACTTTGACAATCTCAGCGGGAAAGGAAAACCTCTAAAAAAGTTTTCTGGCTGTTCCTACATTGATCCTATGACTCACAACCTGAACAGAATATTGATAGATAATGGATACCAGCCAGAATGGATCCTCATGCAAAAGGAAATAAAGGATACTATTGAGCAACTCAGAGAGGCAATTTTAGTGTCTAGGAAAAAACTTGGGAATCCAATGACACCAATAGAAGAGAAACAATGGGACCAAGTTTGTGAGCAGTTTCAAGAAAACATCAGAAAACTAAATAAGCGAATTAATGATTTTAATTTAATTGTCCCCATCCTGACCAGGCAAAAAGTCCATTTTGATGCACAGAAAGAAATTATCAGAGCCCAGAAAATATACGAGACTCTTATAAAAACAAAAGAAGTCTCAGATAAAAAACCAGATAACACTGATGAAGGAGGAGAGAAAACACCTGGGGTCAAGACAGGTTTTTTTAACTGGATACATCTGTGGAAATTTATTAAAATATGATCATTTTGATGTTCACGATCACAGTACTGCCCCAAGTAATTTTCAGTTCCACTGACATCTGACATAGAGGCTGAGAATTTAAGAACCGTGTGCCTTTGTATAATACTTTTCACAAAACCAATCACATCCCAGTGATGTGGGAGTGAGAAATCTATCAGGTTTGCTCTGAGGACATAGCAAGAAAAGAAGAGAACTTGCTTTTTTTTTTTTTTTTTTTTGAGACAGAGTCTCACTTTGTTGCACAGGCTAGAGTGAGTGCCATGGCGTCAGCCTAGCTCACAGCAACCGTAAACTCCTGGGCTCAAGCAATCCTCCCGCCTCAGCCTCCCTAGTAGCTGGGACTACAGGCATATGCCACCATGCCCGGCTAATTTTTTCTATATATATTAGTTGGCCAATTAATTTCTTTCTATTTATAGTAGAAACGAGGTCTCACTCTTGCTCAGGCTGGTTTCGAACTCCTGACCTCTAGCAATCCGCCCGCCTCGGCCTCCCAGAGAGCTAGGATTATAGGCGTGAGCCACCTCGCCCAGCCGAGAACTTGCTTTTGAAGAAAACAGTCCATCTCAGAGTTTATCCATCTCAGATGCATAATCCATCTCAGAGTTTAAATGTCAGTTATCACGTGAAATGAGCTAGGACTGGGTCTCAGACTTGGGTATCATACAGGGTATTCCAAAAGTCTTAATGCAGCTTTAAGTTCTAATAAGTTAAAAACACTTACTGTTTCCATTTTCAGACACAGGTACTTAACAACAACAAAATTTAAAAATGTTTTATTAGGGCCAGGCAGGGTGGCTCATTCCTGTAATCCCAGCACTTTGGGAGGCCAAGGTGGGAGAATCACTTCAGGCCAGTTCAAACTAGCCTGGGCAACAGAGTGAGACACTCGTCTCTACAAAAAAAAAAAATTAGCTGGGCGTGGTGACACATGTCTGTAGTCCTCTCTACTCCGGAGGCTGAGTACCGAGGATTGTTTGAACCCAGGAATTCAAGGTTACAGTGAGCTATGATTGCACCTCTGCCCTCCAGTCTGGGTGACAGCAAGACTCTGTTTCTAAAAAATTATTTAAAAAAATGCATTATCAAAAAATCTCAAAACTGAAGAAGTATAATGAAATTTAACCAGGTAAACCTCCAAATGATATACGCTTTTTGCAAGTTGGCTACATTTAAACTGCTGAAGCACTCTGGGATGCCGAGGTGGGCGGATTGCTTGAGGTCAGAAGTTTGAAACCAGCCTGAGCAAGAGCGAGACCCCGTCTCTACTATAAATAGAAAGAAATTAATTGGCCAACTAATATATATAGAAAAAATTATCCGGGCATGGTGGCACATGCCTATAGTCCCAGCTACTCTGGAGGCTGAGGCAGAAGGATTGCTTGAGCCCAGGAGTTTGAGGTTGCTGTGAGCTAGGCTGATGCCATGGCACTCACTGTAGCCTGGGAAACAAAGTGAGACTCTGTCTCAAAAAAATACATAAATAAAATAAAATAAAATAAACTGCAGAGCTTATTAAATATCAAAACTGTTCTAAGATTTTTGGGGCACCCTGTATATGGGTGGAAATGTTAAGAACAGGAAATTAGCCTACTGGAGTTACTGCACTCTTTTTATAAAGGCCTTCTCTGTGGGTACTGAATGAAAAAAAACACCAAACATTTAGATTGTACTTTTTCCTGTCTAACTTCTTTATTTATTGGCTACAAAAATTAATTAGTCAAGCTAGTTGATACAGCAACTCTAGAAATAGACTCCATTGTCCACTTTTAAAAAGTTTGAGTGTATTTTCTGATCTTTCAGAGATGATAAAAATCCTTGGGCTCAATGTTAAATTTCGCTTTTAGCTTCATCTCTAATCAGAGATTGAAGTGTTAGGTTTCCATAAATGTACCTTAAGCCTCTCTATGTCTTCATACTCCTCAGATACTTTTCAGTGATATGAAAATCCTAACTTAGGGACCCTTTAATAGACAAAGACAAGATGTCTGAATTTCATGTATCTGCATCTTTGACAAATAATAAGACATTGACATCCATGAGATTATTGTGTCCCATCCACTTTTCAGAGAGTCTGACTTAGCCAGGCGTGGTGGCTCATGCCTGTAATCCTAGCACTGAGAGAGGCTGTGGCGGGACGATTGCTTGAGGTCAGGAGTTTGAGACCAGCCTCAGCAAGAACAAGACCCTGTCTCTACTGAAAATAGAAAGAAATGAGCTGGACAACTAAAGGAGAAAAATTAGCCGGGCATGGTGGCGCATGCCTGTAGTCCCAGCTACTCAGGAGGCTGAGGCAGGAGGATCGCTTAAGTCTGGGAGTTTGAGCTTGCTGTGAGCTAGGCTGACACACCTTGGCACTCTAGCCAGGGCAACAGAGACTTTGTCTCAAAAAACAAAAAAGAAAGAAAGTCTGACTTGTTTAAGTTTGGATAATCGTTCTGACCATAGAATTAGGTAACTAGAAGGATGTGGAGTGTGGTCAAAAGAGCCGATGTGTTTTCTTTCTAATCCAGAATGCTGTTTTATAGATGTGGTTCAGAAGCATGGCACTCGTCACTCTCAGCTTGGAAGAACAAGTTATTTTGTAACGTGTGTGATAGTTAAAACAAATAAAACTACACCTTCAAAAGGAAATTTGGGGTCTTTCTGCTCCTACATGCTAGGGCTTTAAATGGCATAATATGTGATCATTTTATGAGCTATCATAAAATGGCTTCTACAATGATAGTATTACTCTAAAAAAATTGTCAATTGTATGAAATATAGCTTAATAATAACATGTAGTTCAAAAACATTTTAGAAATCTGTAATTCTGTGAATATTGTTTAAAATGGGAATTAGATGTAAAAGGCCTAATTGCATTGTAGTAACAGACGAATGGACCATTATCAAAATTGATCAATGAGAAGGAAAGATTATCAGAAAACTATAAAATTCTTAATTTCAGCACAGTGCACTTTATGTTTGTAAGTGTTGTCTATATTAATAAAGTTATTTTAATGATTTTTCAGTGTTCCATTCTTGTAATAATAATAATAATCATATTTTGGGCTGACCACTTAAATGGTTTTTGGTTGTTTTTTTTTTTTTTTTGAGACAGAGTCTCACTCTGTTGCCCAGGCCATAGTGCCATGGTATGTCAGCATAGCTAACAGCAACCTCCAACTCCTGGGCTTAAGCAATCCTTCTGCCTCAGCCCCCCGACTAGCTGGGACTACAGGCATGCGCCACCATGCCTGGCTAATTTTTTCTATGTAATTTTAGTTGGCCAATTAATTTGTTTCTATTTTTAGTGGAGATAGGGTCTTGCTCTTGCTCAGGCTGGTCTCCAACTCCTGAGCTCAAAGGATTCGCCTGCCTCGGCCTCCGAGAGTGCTAGGATTACAGGCCTGAGCCACTGCGCCCGGCCCCTAAATGGGTTTTTAAAAAATTTTTTTGACACAGCGTCTCATTCTGTTGCTCAGGCTAGAGTGCAGTGGCATCATCATAGCTCACTGCAACCTCAAACTCATACCCTCAAGTGATCCTCCTGCCTCTCAGCCTCCTGAGTAGCTGGAACTACAGGCGTGCACCACTATGACCAGCTAGTTTTTCTTTTTCTTATTTTTGTAGAGATGGGGGTCTCACTTATGCTTCATTAAAATTTATTTTTTTAAATTTATTTACTACAGGATCTTGATCACTCATGCTTCAAGATGGTCTCGAACTCCTGATCTCAAGCAATCCTCCGGCCTTGGCCTCCCAGAGTGTTAGGATTACAGGCATGAGCCACCTCGCCCAGCTGGTTTTTAAAATCTTTTTGATTGATAATACCAAAGCTGACTGTGACATAGATCCTTCTAGTCAAGAGGGCAAATTCACTTATTTAACCAAATTCCAGGCCAGAAAGGATTTTGGCCAGTTTATCAGAATTTGTTGAATTAGAATTTGACACCTACTCTATCTCATGATGAAGCATTGACCTTCTAATGTTAGTGTTCACATTCTGTCAGCTTTTCAAGTGTAGTGGTAATTTATTGAGATTTCTGAACTCACTAATAGGCACATACCAAACTCTGCCTGGTTCCCAGGCTTTTCATGGCTCCTGTCTCTACACCCCATTCCTCAACTCTAGGACTAGGGCTCTGGTCCAACACCTTGTGGATAGAGCCTCAAATCACTGTGCTTTCTTTCCCTGCTCTGTGAATTAGTTCTTGCCCTTCCGTATGTCTGCATCTTGGTCTTAGTAGCTTAATTGGCACCTCAGGACTGAAGTTTAAGTCCTTTGAGAGAACAATGGCATTACTATCCATTTTTTGGATCATTGTGTCCCCAGGACATAGCTCTGCTCTTGGGAGAACCCCTCTCAGGCATAGGGTCCCCTTAACCTTGCCTCTGTGCTTGGGCCTATTACTTCTGATATACTTCCCTGCTACCAACTGCCTGGGTCCCCATCACTGGGCCTCAGCCACCTTTTGGGACATTCCAACCTCCCAGGGACTACTCTTGCTAATTTGCCTGTTCCTAGAAGTATTGCTGTTCCCTTTTGTTCATTTGACATACATTCATTGAAGTCCTGAAAGGGAATCCACCACTCCACCGTTTGCGTTCTCAGCACCTGTAACTGAGGGAGGGCAAATGGACTCCTCAGCCTAGCCTCCTCAGAGCTAGCCCCCCAGATATTCATGTTGCTTGGTGTTACTGCGGCCACCACCAACCTGGTTCCAGGCAGGGGACACTGGGCCCTCTGTACTTCTCTGGCCTAAGAGCAGACCCACAAATTCCATGATACCCCTTGCCTGGCTGAGACCAGATTGGAGCCTCCAAATACCACATTCCTCAAGGCTCAGGGTTGGCATAGGGAAAGGAAGACAGTCCCTAGGATGGGACAACCTTGCCTGTGGCCTTCTCCAGTTAGCCTCTGACCTGACCCCAGTTCCTAGCCTGCTGTGGAGTGGCAGAGCCCACCCATTCTCCCACCCTGGAGGGGAGCTCCCCAGTGTCCTGATCATGCTTCTACTTCCCCAAACCTAGACCCCAGAAAGTAAGGCCCAGGGATTTGCTCTCCTGTCAAGACCCACATCTTCCCCAGATGGTTGATGCATATGCCACTGTCCCCCAAACCCCCTAAGAGAAGAGACAGACCCTACCTGAAGGTCTCAGCAGGACAGATACATCCAAATACACCCCAGTAAGCTTAACATTGTTACCAGAGACACCTACTCAGAGTTGTGGGGAGAGGGCCAACCTGGCATACAAATGTAAAGAGAACATTTGTGCCCTTGAGGACCTTCTAGCAAGGAGCACTTGGTCTGGTGGTGACTCTGCTTTGGGCATTTATTTATAGCTGGGTCTATATGTCCCCCATGGGTAAGCTCATTCCATGGCCTCGTCCTCTCCACTCTTCAGTCCAGCCACAGTTTACACCACAATTTGCCCAGTTGAGTCCCAGGATTCTCAGTGAGCTCTGTTCAAATGATGTAGTGGACAGCTGCAGTGCTTTTGGCTACCTGTCATCTTTCAAATGGCCCATGTTGATGGTGGCAAGCATCATTCATTCATCAGGGGAAGATGTGGTTCCTTGCACAGGAAGCCAGACCTTTGAGGTTGGTCCTGGCAGGAAAGAAAATCTATCATTTTCTTACATATGCTCAGAAATGGGCATGTGACCTAGGCTGTGCCAATGAGACTTGTCCTTGGGAGACATGGTTCAGTAAGAAGCAAGGGAAGCAACATGTTGGCTCTTTGTGGAGGTTCTACTTTGCTGGTGCAGGAAGGTGGTGGCTGTCAGGTGGAGCTCCTGGCAGAGAAGAAGCATCAATGCTCTTGTGGCAGTGGCAGTCAAGTTCCTGGCTTCAGGGCAAGGTGGGTCACGCCTGTAATCCAAGCACTCTGGGAGGCTGAGGTGGGTGGATCGTTTGAGCTCAGGAGTTTGAGACCAGCCTGAACAAGAGCAAGACCCCATCTCTACTAAAAAAATAGAAAGAAATTAGCTGGACACCTAAAAATATATAGAAAACAGTTAGCCGGGCATGGTGGCACATGCCTGTAGTCCCAGCTACTCGGAAGGCTGAGGCAGTAGTATCGCTTGAGCCCAGGAGTTTGAGGTTGCTGTGAGCTAGGCTGACGCCACAGCACTCTAGCCTGGGCGACAGAGTGAGAGTCTGTCTCAAAAAAAAAAGTTTCTGACTTCAAGAGTGTGGTGGCCACAGCAGCGGTAGTTTTCTCACCAGTTCTTCAATGTGGTTGTAAGTGCTGTTACTGGAACAGCAGAGGCTGTCATTTGCAACTAAGAACGGTGACTGAGACAGATGAGATCATGAGAGAGTCTCATGGCTCTGGGATAAATGAGAGCTATAAACTGGATTGTAGCACATGGCGCACACGGGCTCTGGCTACAATATCAGCTCTAATACTTTGTGTGTGTGCAGTCCTGGGCAAATCACCAAACTTCACTGACCTACAGATTCTCATGTGGAAGTTGGAATAAGTGATCAGTATTATGAGGGTTAAAGAGACATTATGTGTAAAGAATCCAGCATGACTTCTGACACATAATGACCACATAACTTAACAGTAAGTATTAAATTATGTATACTCTTGTGCTAATATAATAATAAATAGAAATTATTAGTTATGATTTTTTAAAATGTTTCGTAGTTCTTTTTTTGGAAAAGACTTGATTTCAGATTTCATAGCCAATCTTGCCAGTTTCAATTGATTTCCTGAATTTACTGAAACTGCTATCATGCCTTCAGCTAGTAGAGGGCTTTAAAAGAAAATATAGAAGCCAGTGACTAAAGGCCACACATTGTAGGATTCCATTTGAATGAAAAGTCTGGGATAGACAAATCATTAGAGATAGAAAGTAGATTAGTGGTTGCCTAGGGCTGTAGGCTTTGAGAAGAAATGGGGAGTGACTGCTATGGAGATGAAATTTCTTTTGGGGGTGACAAAAATGTTCTAAAGTTGATTGAGATGTTCTAAAGTTGCTCAACTCTGTGAACATACTAAAAACCATTGAATTGTACATTTTATTTTATTTTACTAGTCAAGTGAAGCAGTGAAGTGGAAGTTGAGAAGGAACAAAAGAATCGTAACTGGTTGTGATCAATTAGTTGTAAACACCACTACACTTGGACTAGCTAGAATTGTAAGTTTTAAATGAGTGAATTTTATGGTATGTGAAAAGCTGTTTAAAAAAAAGAAAAAAGGAAATGTCCCCAAATTTCATAGGTTGATTACTACTTTTCAATAGGCAAGAAATGTCTTTGGAAGCATAAACAAATACAAGGACTTTTTTTCTTTTGTTTTGTGAGAGACAGGGTCTCGCTCTGTTGCCCAGGCTGGAGTGCAGTGGTGCAATCATAGCTCACTGTAACCTCAAACTCCTGTGCTCAAGGGATCCAGTCTCAGTATGTTGCCCAGGCTGGACTCAAACTCCTGGGCTCAAGAGATCCTCCTGCCACCCTCAGCCTCCTGAGTTGCTGGGACTACAGGCATGCGCCATCATGCCTGGCTAATTTTTTCTATATATTTTTAGTTGTTCAGCTAATTTCTATTTTTAGCAGAGATGTTCTCACTCTTGTTCAGGCTGGTCTCTAACTCCTGACCTCAAGCGATCCTCCCGCCCTGACTTCCCAGAGTGCTAGGATTACAGGCTTGAGCCACCGTGCCTGGCCGCAAGCATCTATGTCATTATGTCCTCTACTGTAATCCTACCTGATCATTTACATATTAAAAGATGATTAAAATTGTATATTATTTCTTAGCTATTTTTCTTACATTATGGTTAGGCTATTTGACTGATATTTTAAAAATTATATGCATGGGCAGGTTACATTTTCCAGGAATTCCATTTGAAGATAATTAAGGGGCATTATAAGATAGTTACAAGAAGGGAATTGACATTAGGCCTCAGAAAGAAGAGTAATCCTTTGTCCCAGTGGTTTTGGTAACTAAGCCTAAACCAATAATTACCTGGCATTTAGCTAGGTTAAGGGACTGGTTGATGGGTAGTCTAGTCAGGGGAAAGCTCTTTATTGGATTTGACCATGGAAGGCTTTAGATCCAACAACTTCTAGCAACCAGAAGGGGAGACAGCCTTAGGAAGAAATAATCCTGTGGACAACACAGGGGAGATAAAACATGAAATGGCATCAATGAACCTGTGAGTCATGCTGCCTTGAAGGCCACTATCTTAGTCCATTTGGTCTACTGTAACACAATACCACTGGGTAGCTTATAAGCAACAGAAATTTATTTCTCACAATTCTGGAGGCTGAGAAGTCCAAGATCGAGGTGCTGGCAAATTCAGTATCTGGTGTGGACCCACTTCCTAGTTCAAAGATGGCCACCTTTTTACTGTAACCTTACATGGTGAAAACAAGAAGGATCTCTCTGGGGCCTTTTTTATTAGGACACTTATCCCATTCATGAGGGTATCATCTTCATCACCTAATCACCTCCCAAAGGCCCCACCTCTTAAAACTATCACCTTGGGGATAGGATTTTACCATATGAGTTTTGGGGAGACATAAACATAGACTATAGCACCTACCATACTTCTGATCTTCCAATTCTATGAGCCACAGAATCATTATTTAAACCAGTTTGAGATTGTTTTTCCTGTTACTTACACCTGAAAGAAACCAACTGATAAATGTATCTACTGTCTTCAAAGTCTAGATTGCAGAAATAAATGTTTCTTCTTCTGCTGCAGTCAAGTTATCTTCCACGCTTTGGTTTCTTGTTTTTTAGGCTGTTTTGCAATTTTACCAAAGACATACATTATAGTACATTGAAATTCTGACAGTGAAATGTTCATATCAACTTAATCCCAATATCTTTCAAGTATTTTTGAAAGCATAACTAAATACATGTTTGACTCTCTTTGTGGAATAGGGGTTTATAGAGTGAGAGAAGGAAATTGTGCTATGGTTTGAATGTGTCCCCCCAAAGTTCATATGTTAGAAACATAATTACCATTGTAATAGTGTTGAGAGGTGGGACCTTTAAGAGGTAATTAGGTCTTGAGGGCTCCACCCTCATGAATGGACTAATGCTGTTTTTGTCGAAGTGGGTTAGTTATCTCAGGAATGGGCTCCTGATAAAAAGATAAGTTCAGGCTGATTTTCTCTGTGTTGTGTGGTTGCTGGCTTTTCCATCTGTCTTGCCTTCTACCATGGGATAATACTACACAAAAGTCCTGGCAGATGTCAGCACCATGTTCTGGAGCCCCCTCCAGAACTGTGAGCCAAAAACATTTCTATTGACTATAAATTATCCAGTCTGGGCCAGGTGCGGTGGCTCACACCTGTAACCCTAGCACTCTGGGAGGCTGAAGCGGGAGGACTGCTTGAGCCCAGGAGTTTAAGACCAGCCTGAGCAAGAGTGAGACCTCACCTCTACTGAAAATAGAAAGAAATTAGCCAAACAACTAAAAATAGAAAAAATTAGCCAGGCACGGTGGCGCATGCCTGCAGTCCCAGCTACCAGAGAGGCTGAGGCAGGAGGATTTCTTGAGCCCTGGAGTTTGAGGTTTCTTTGAGCTAGGCTGACACTATGGCACTCTAGCCCCAGCAAGAGAGTGAGACTCTGTCTCAAAAAAACAAAAAAAAAAAATTATCCAGTCTGTGGTATTCTGTTATGGCAGCAGAAAATGGACTAAGACAAGCTGTATTAGCATAAGTCCGCACTCACTTCTGGAAAAGCAACGCAAAGCATGTGCATCCCAATGGCAGGGGGATAGTATCATCTTCCTTCATATATGAAAGTAAACATTTTCTTAATACAGATATTCTTCTGTATTAAAGCTTTAGAAACTCCTGGGGAATCTTAAAATATTTAGTACTTTAAAAAGAGATGAGATGTAAGACTATGCTAGAAACTTCTAGTTATTATTCCCCATTCTTCCTTCTTAGTACTGAAACCCCATTTTCCAGCTTTCATTGCATTTCAGTGTAGTCAGGTGACTAAGGTTTTACCAGCAGAATGAAAGCAGAAATGGTGCATGTAACCTTCAGGAAAGGTTGTTTAAAAGAGGGGAGTGTTCCCTTCTGTATCTTCTCTTCTGTTGGTTGGAATGCAGGTAAAACGGCATATTTCAAAAGTAAATTTATTCAACAAATATTTATTGAGCACCTAGATCCCAGCATATGTATAATAAGCACTATAGGAATAACATTTTCTAGGATGGCATTTTGTGATAACTCCATGACATAAAACTTTTTACCCTGTTAAACCTCAGTAAAATGCTTTTTAGATTCCCATTGATAACACCTCAATTACTTTCCCCAAAACAAGTACATGGTCATGGGCACTTCTGTAGGAAATTTAGTCAGCGCTTCTAAAGGCTGTTGAAGTCATGCTGAAAATTCAAGATGCTGAAATAGACTTGACTGTAAGTAAGTATAAAACGTGGGTGGATAGATGGGAAAAGCATCAGGGCTGAGTAGCTGTGCTGGTAACCTCGGGTAAACAGTCTTAGCTGGGTAGCCTTGGACGAGGAACTTCACCTTTCTGGGGCTCCATTTCTGAATGGAGGGCATTAGAAAAAGGCGCCTCTAAAGACCTTCAGATCCCGCGACCGCCCTACTCCGGGCAGCTGGCGGACTCCGCTGATGGGCCTACCCGCGAGGGCGACGCTGTGCTCCGGCTCTGGGGCACCCCGCACAGGGTCCCAGCGGTGCGGCACTTGAAGTCCACGTTCAGAAAGGCACCAGAGCGAGCCTGGTAGCGGCCGCCCACCAGAAGAGGACAGAAGGGGCCTGATCTACCCTGCCGCGAACCGTAAGCTAGGGGTCGGGACCGCGGCTCCGGCGGGCGCGCAGGCAGAGCCCCGGCGTCCCCGCCCAGCCCCCCGGCGTCCCCGCCCAGCCCCCCGACGTCCCGCCCTGCCCCTCGGAGCTCCGCCCCGCCCCTGGCCGGCCACTTGCTGCACGCCGATTGGTCGCTATGGCGCTCACTGCGCCGCGCCGCGCCCCGCCAACGCCCTCGCCCCGCCCCATCGCGCTCCGCCCCGCCCCCGGCAGGTCGCTTGCTGCACGCCTATTGGTTGCTGTGGCGCGCACGACGCCTCGCCCCGCCCCGCCGGCGCCCTAGCCTCGCGCCGGGCGTCTGCTGTCGGCTCCCGGGACTGAGGGGGAGCCCGAGGACGCCGGTACTGCGGTGGCGCGGCCGCCCCCTCCCTGCGCGCGCGCCCCGCGTCGGCGTGGGCGTCGGAGGAAGCGGGTGAGTGCTGTCAGCGGGTCCACCGCGCCAGGGGGCTCCGGGGGCTCGCGCCCGCCGCCCGCGCATGTGGAGGTTCCCCGTCTGGCCCGGCCCGGCCCGGCCTGCGAGCTGCCGCGGCGCCGCCCAGCCCGGTCTGCGCTGCGCCCCGCGCCGGCCGCGGAGCGCCCGTCGGCCTGCGGGGCGGGGCCTCCGCCGCCCCCTCGGCCGCAGCCCGCGTCCCCTTGGGCCGACCGCGGCCGTGACCCCACTCAGCCCGCGGGCCGCTCCGCCGCCTTATCTCGCCGGCAGGTTGCTTTACTGGACGGACTGGAAAGGTCCCGTCTCGTGCCTGTCAGCCCCTCGGGGCGACTGGGAGGGGAGAGAACGACCGGCGGGGACGCTGTGCGGCGGCCGCGACGCCCTCCGGAGGCCCGGGCGAGAGTCCTGGGGCGACTCGGCCCCTTCCTCGCCCCTCGGGTTTGCTCGGAACCACTGCTAGGAATCTGTCGGCGTCTTGTGGACTTTCTGACTCCATCCGTACCAGAGTCAAGTACAGAGAGGTGGGGAGGGGAAAGGGAAGAGGAACAAAATTCTTTTGAGAATTAATCAAGCGTTGAGTGTCCTTTTTAGATAAGTAGCAACAGAGAATTGCCAGTGTGGCAGTGGTAGTCGTGGGTAAGACCATTTTGGTTTTTAACTGATAAGTTGGAAGGTGCTTAAATCTGAAAGGTAAATATATGTCCTTTTAAAACCAAAGCAGTGAGGTGGACTGTGCCGGGGTGCACCTCTCTGCTAGTGCTGGGTGGGAGGAGGGGGCGCGGGAATTGAAGCCGTGGATTGGAGTGAATGTGTGTAATCAGCATTACTGATCTCAAAGCCCTGAATTTCTCTTTTCCGAGTGTCTCCCTCCACCTCATCTGCTAAACTCCCCACCCTACTTGTACTGTGCATCTTTATCTTGACATTCTCTTACTGCCAGGCTCGTCACCTTTCTCTTTCATCATTTTTAGTCTCCTATTTGTTTTATCATCTGTCATCATTCTAAAGAATTAGCTTATTTGCCTTTTTAATTTTTTGGTTTTTATTTTGAGACAGGGTCGTTCTCTGTTGCCCTGGCTAAACTATAGTGGCATCATCTTGGCTCACCACAGCCTGGAACTCCTGGGCTCAAGCGATCCTCCTGCCTCAGCCTCCCTTGGGATTATAGGTGCACACCATCACACTCGACTAATTTTTCTATTTTTTGTAGAGCCCAGCTCTTACTGTGTTGCTCAAACTGGTCTTGAATTCTTGGACTCAAGGGATCCTCCTGCCTTGGCCTCCCAAAGTCCTGGGATTACAGGTGTGAGCCATTGGGTTGCCTTTTTAAATGATAAAAGTAACATTCAGGTTTAAAAAAATTAAACATTACAGAAGAATATGAAGTAAAAAATTCAGACAGCACAGAAGTATGTCAATAGAAAACTTAGAATTCCTTGTTTCTTCACTCTTCACCCTTTACATCTGTAATTCCACTCCCTAGGGGAGGAATCATAACCATAATATTGTTCAGCAACTGACAATAATATAAGGACATCTATCAGTACTTATGGAACTAGCTAATTTAAAAATACTGCATAGTATACCATTATTTGGATGTACTCTAATATATTCTTTTTTTCCTTATTGATGGACATTTTGGTTGTTTTAATGGTTTTAGCCATTAAAAGTTTTTCTGTATGAAAAATCTTTTTGGCATTGTAGGATAAGTTTCAGGTAAATAATTTAAACAGATTATTGCACTTCAGTGTAGTTTTATTTCATGATAATTTAAAGGCAATAGCTAAATCTATTTGAATTAAATCATTTCTTAGAATCCATGTGTTCTTTTATATTTAGAGACTGGATCAAAGAAAATTTTGAGGACTGTGTTAAGTTATGGTGAATTTATTTATTTATTTTGAGACAGAGTCTCACTCTGTTGCCTGGGCTACAGTGCCATGGCGTCAGCCTAGCTCACAGCAACCTCAAACTCCTGGACTCAAGCAATCCTCCTGCCTCATCCTCCCCAGTAGCTGGGACTACAGGCATGCGCCATCATGCCTGGCTGATTTTTTCTATGTGTATTAGTTGGCCAATTAATTTCTTTCTATTTATAGTAGAGACGGGGTCTCGTCTTGCTCAGGCTGGTCTCGAACCCCTGACCTCTAGCAATCCGCCCGCCTCGGCCTCCCAATGTGCTAGGATTACAGACGTGAGCTACCGTGCCCGGCCAATGCTTGTTCTTTTAAAAAATTTCTTTTGTTGCAAAATATATCTCAGGTACAAAAAAACTACATACAACAGAAATATGATTTAAAGAATACTATTGCAGTGATCATTATTGCATCAACCACCAGATTAAGAAACAAAAGGCAGGGCATGGTGGTTCAAGCCTGTTAATCCTAGCACTC
The DNA here is from genome assembly GCA_008750895.1 of Mirza zaza. Classification (NCBI taxonomy): domain Eukaryota; kingdom Metazoa; phylum Chordata; class Mammalia; order Primates; family Cheirogaleidae; genus Mirza; species Mirza zaza. The sequence continues at coordinate 1,886 of VSMD01103008.1, read as the reverse complement.
TGGGAGGCTGGAGCGGGAGGATCACTTGAGGTCAGGAGTTTCAGACCAGCCTAAGCAAGAGCAAGACTACTAAAATAGAAAGAATTAGCCAGGAGCAGTGGCACATGCCTGTATTCCCAGTTACTCAGGAGGCTGAGGCAAGAGGATTGCTTGAGCCCAGGAGTTTAAGGTTGCTGTGAGCTAGGCTGATGCCACAGCATTCTAACCTGGGCGACAGAGCAAGACTCTGTCTCAAAAAAAAAGAAACAGAACATTTGTATTTTTCTTCAGAGGTAGCCTCCATCCTGCTTTTTATGCTAATCTTTCTCTAGCTTTTTAAAATAAGCTTTACATATATATACATAAATTCACATCATATATTTATACATAGATATTTACACAAAAATATGCACATACCCCTATATCCTGACCTAAACAGTATGTTTCATTCAAACTATTGAATGAATAGTGTTAAAATTCTTTTTTTTTTTTTTTTTTTTTGAGACAGAGTCTCACTTTATTGCCCAGGCTAGAGTGAGTGCCATGGCGTCAGCCTAGCTCACAGCAACCTCAAACTCCTGGGCTCAAGCAATCCTGCTGCCTCAGCCTCCCAAGTAGCTGGGACTACAGGCATGTGCCACCATGCCCGGCTAATTTTTTCTATATATATTAGTTGGCCAATTAATTTCTTTCTATTTATAGTAGAGATGGGGTCTTGCTCAGGCTGGTCCTGAACTCCTGAGCTCAAAGGATCCGCCCACCTCGGCCTCCCAGAGAGCTAGGATTACAGGCTTGAGCCACCGCGCCCGGCCAGTGTTAAAATTCTTATACAAATATTAGAGATAGGGGGTTTATCTGTTTCAAAGTTTTATTTAGCTGTTATTGAGAGTAACACAAAGAGCTGGTTTTTAGAGGATTTAAGGAATAGGTATATTTATGTAGTTTATAGAGAAAGGAATGTCTCAGTATTGCTAAGTTAGATATAATCAGTTAATGTTCCACAGGGCAACAAAATCATAATACCTTTGGGATTAATTTTCTCTACCAGGCTATAAAATCATACACGTCATTAATTTCTGCAGTTAAACCTTACAGGACTATAAATCATCCGAGTCTTTATTAATAGTGGATTGTTCATTAAATAGACTGTGATAACGCAGTTTTATCCCTCAGAGCACAGATAAGGTTCAGACAGGCTTATTAGAAAATGCCAGAGCTTTCTAAATTTGGGATTGAAATTTTGTTTCATAATTATAAACTCAAACTTGACTGTGTAAGGAAAGGACGGTATTGTCACTATGAGATGAAGGCTTTTAGCAGAAGATGAGCTGAACAGAATAGTTTCAGCTTCCCTGACTGTTTACAAGAGCCCTTTCTGAGGAAGTCAACGGGCAGTGTTATGGGTGAGTCCTAGGAAATGGGGTTCATCTCAGTCCACATATCTGGAGGGTTCTCGTGTGGACCAGTACTGGAAGGACAGCAGAAATAGGATCAGAGGGAGCTGGCTGCCCTGCATTTCCTGTTTAACTGACCATGGCTTACCTGCAGCTAACAGGGTAGGTCAAAGCAGAACCTCCCTGTGCGGGAAGGGAATGTCCTCTGCTGATGCAAGCTGCAGGGCTTGTAGGAGACCAGAAACTGCATTAGCATATGATCAAGATCAAGCCATTGAGTGCAGATAGGAATCTGGGCCAGGTTTCTAAAGCATTCTGTCCTCACGTTAAAAAGCTGCTGTGGCAGCTGGGATGTTATTTCCTGAGTTACACTGCTTCAATCTGGTCTGGTTATTCTCTGCTTCTGGGGCACAGCTGGATTTGTTTTAGCTTTCCTACATTGGATCTTTCCTATATTCTGTATTCTCTTTTATTGATTTATTCTTTCTTTTTTTTTTTTTTTTTTTTTTTTTT
>VSMD01103004.1:0-28005 GCA_008750895.1 Mirza zaza | reverse complement strand
TTAGAATTTTCTACATACAGTGCACAATCCTGTCATCAGAGAATATGACAATTATATTACTTTTACTCAGTCTTACAACCATAATTTCTTTTTCTTGCTTTATTACACCAGTTGACATTTTCAGTACATTTCTGAATGGAAGTAACAGAAGCTTGTCTTACTCCCTATATCAGGTAAAATGCCATCACTGTTTCACCATTAGCTATGATGCTCCCTGTGGTTATTTTGGAGATACTTTTTGTTAGATTAAGAACATTTCCTTCTATGCCAAGTGTGCTAGGAGTATTTTTTTTTTTTTTTTACCATGGATGGGTGTTGAATTTTATTATTAATGGATGCTTTTTATGTATCTGTTGAGATGATCATATGAATCCCCTTCTGTTTTGGTTGTTATGGTGATTTATGACTGATTTCTGAATGCTACTTTGCATTCCTGCACACCTTGTCTTCTTGCAAAAACTCAGCTTGATTTTAATGTATTGTCTACTTTTACACACCATGGATTTGATTTTCTCATGTTTTACTTTGAGAATTATTGCATCCTTATTCATCAGAGACCTCGGTCTCTGTGTCAGTTTCCTATTGCTGCTGTGACAAATTTCCACACACATAGTGGTTTAAGAGAACCGCAAGTTTGTTATTTTACAGTTCTGGATATCAGAAGTCTAACATCAAGGTGTCCTCAGAGCTGGATCTTTCTGGAGACCTTAGGGAAGAGTCATTTCCTTGCTTTCTCGGCTTCTAGAGGCTGCCTGCACATTAGCTCATAGCCCCTTCTCCTAATCACCCCATAGCTGGTCTTGGTCACAACCCCCACCGCGGACTGATTCTCAGGGCTCCGCCTTGCACCAAGCGCCAGGGCAGTCTGGGATAATCTCCACGTCACAGACGCGAAATTCAGTAACACCGGCAAACCCCCTTTTACCCTGTCAGATATGTAGCCACAGGTCCCAGGGACTGAAGTGTGGGCATCTCTTTCCGGGGAGTGGGCGTGATTCCACCTGTCAGTCTCCAAAAGGCCTTTCTCTGTAAACGGTCTGCAGAGTTTGTCATCAAGATAGCTCTGCACTCAGGAAGACCCTGGGTTCCTCTCGTTCTGTACTTTGGAAGAGCATCTTGTGCGTAAGAGTTTTGTCTGTTTTGTCATTCTGCAACTATTTAGACGAATGGAAATCCACGTAGGCTTGGAGGATATTTTTTGGCATGGGAAATTTTAATTATAGATTTCATTATCACATGCTTTAATCAATATGAAAATTTAGATTTTTCTGTTTCTTCTTGAGTCAGTTTTAGTCAACTGTGCTTTTGATGTTCACAAATTTTGTTTTTTCTCTCCTTTTCTATTTAAACTTTATTCAGTATGGTCAGAGGTTTGCCTAATATATTAATATTATTCTTTCTAAAGACCCAACATTTGCTATTGCTAATTTATTCCATTATAATAGTGTGCTTCTTTCTTTAATTTCTAATTTTATCTTTATTTTGTACTTAACTACTGTTTTAAATTTAATTTTCTTTTCTTTCCCCTAACTACTTGAAATGGATATTTGCACTGATTTTGAGCCTCTGATCTTTTTGACTATATGATTTAATAAATTTCTCTCTAAGCACAGCTGGAGTCATATCTCACGTAATTTTCCCAGTAGTTTTATCATCATACATGACAAAATATTTTCTAATTTCCTTTGTGAATTTTTTTTTCTTTGATTCATGGATTGTTTAGAAATGTGTTGCTTGTTTTTAGATATCTTGGAATTACATACTTATGATGATTCCTTTTTTATTATTGGCTTCTAGCTCAACGCTTCCGTGGTCAGAGAAATATGTCATGTATCATTTCAGTCATTCCTTGGGACTTGCTTCATGGTTCGATGTATGAGTAACTTCAGTACATGGTCCACGTTAACACATACAAATGCAGGGTCTACGTCTGCTGGGTGCAGCGTTCTACATACATCATTTGCAGTGAATTTGTCATCGTGCTGTCCAAATCTACAATAACTGATGATTTTGTCTGGTTTGTTTTTAAATATGGAGTGGCATGTGTTAAGGTCCCCATTATGATTATTTCTTCGTCGGTTTCTGTTCTCAGTTCTGGTAGTTTTGATGGTATTACATGTATTTGAAGGCCGGGACCATAAGTGTTGGCATATTTAGAATTATTTCATTTCCTCAGAGAAGCTACCCTTTAATTGCTATGAAATGTGTCATTTTTAACTAGAAATCCTTTCTGCCTCAGTGCCTGCTTTGTCTGACATGTGGTGGCTGTGTCACTTCATCACTGTGATGAGCATCATGATTCCTGTTTTCTAGCATTTATATGGTATAACATTTTCCATCTCTTCATATCAACCTTTATTTTTAAGATATGACTCTTGTAAGCAGTGTGTGCATTTATATATATATATATGTGTGTGTGTGTACTTTTTTCTTTAGAATGAAAATCTTTGTATTTTAATCAGTGTATTTAGTCCATTTATATCAATATAAACATTGGAATTTTTGGATTTTAATTTCCTGCCTTAATATTTCCATTATCACACCTGATCTGTGATATAATTTCCCTCTCTTCTTGATTTCTTTTGTTTGTTTTTTTCCAGTATTTTTAGTATTCTTTTTTTTTTTTTTTTTTTTTTTTCAGTCTCATGCTTTTACCATAAATGCGTTGGTTCCCCTGGGGATTATCTCGCGTGTCCTGGGTTTGCCAATTTCAGTGGTAGCTCGGCCCCTGTGGACAGAAACACTCGTGATGCTCTACCTGCCCCCTTACCTTATGCTACCACACACTCACAGTTTAAATTTATATATGTTCATTTCCCATAACATGATTGGATATATATTAATAATTGCAATTATACATATGTATAATTTAAACATTTTACTTTCTTGAATATTTTTTGCTTCCACTGGGATTCACTTTCTATCAGAACAATTTCTGTAATATTTTTTAGTGAAAGTTCTACTAGTGTCTAATTACTTCGATAATTCATTTTAACTTCACCTTTGAAAAATATTCTTTTAGTGTATTGAGTTGTAGGTTGGCTGTTATTTTCTTAAGCACTAGGACAATGACATATCATTGTTTTTTGATTCTGATACTTCTGTTGAGCCATTTTTCTTATCATTGCTCTTTTACAGGTTCTGCCTTTCATTCTCCATGACTACTTTTAAGATTTTTCTCTGTCTTTGATGTTTATAAGTTTAACCAGAATACATCTGTGTGTGTGTGAGCGTGTGTGTGATTTTTGTGGTTAATTTTGGAAACATGTTAGAGAAATATTTCTTCTACTCCATAGTTTCTTTTCTCTTTGTCTGATTCTCCAACTACTTATGCACTGGGCATTTTTATCATGTTATGAATGTCTTCTGTCCCCTTTTCAGATACTCTCCATTCTTTTGTCTTTTCTACTGAATTATCTTCTCATTTACCTATAATTTTTATTAATTTGGTTATCCAGACATATCTCCCAAGACTCCATTTCACTCACCCACTATTTATTTAAACTATGTTCCCTATTGGCATTAGTCTTTGTCACAACTCAGGTAACATTTCGAGTCATGAAAGGTAAGTTTTCCAAAGTAAAGTACGGTTCTTATTTCCAGCTAAGTTGCTTTGAGATTTTTTAAATATTCTTATAATGTGCTATTAATGAAATCATACACCTGCTTGCATAATATTTAGTAGAGTTGTTTTTTATCCATCATCTAGATGTATCTTTGTGCTCTCTACAAAATGACTCCATGACTTTTGATTTTTGTTATTATTATTTTTTCTTCCTTAGAATTGAGATAAATTATTCATTTGCATTTAATGTGATCACTAATAATGTAGAGTTTACCTTGATCACTTTGCTGTTTTTCTACATGTCTTATGTCATTCTGTTTCTCTATTGCTCCATTACTTTCTCCTTTGTGTTAAATGAATATTTCCTAGTAACTGTTTATCATTCCCTTCTTGTTTCTTATACTATCTATGTTCTAGGCATTTTCTTAGTGGTTTATCTGGATATTATAATTGGCATCTTAATATATAATACTCTATTTTGGAAGAATACCGACTTAATTTACATGGTGTATAAAAACCTTGCTCTTATTGACATCCTTCCCCCTCTTTTATATTTCAATGTCACTAATTACATCTTTATATACTGTGTGCAAACCAGCATTGATGTACAATTATTTCTTCCATTTCAACCTGAATGACTGACTCTGTTTAGCATTTTTGTAGGGCAGGTCTACCGGTCACTTACAGTGGCCACACCCCGTTCCCAACATATACTGCTGGTTGTCATCCTCTCTTCTCTGTCCCTCGCACTGCCGTGCCCACACTCTGGGTCCTGACAGTGAGGCAGCCCTAAGGGATCCCATTCAGGCAGACCCCTTGCTGTTGCTCTTTTGTCTGGATTTATGGTAGCTTCTGAGGACAGTGACTACCAGCTGAATTGATAGAGAAACTCTGAGAGTTTTATTCAAAACATTTCCCCAGGCTACTATTCATTGCTTTAGACAGCTACAAAGTTAAAACACTTGTCTGTAATTGTTTTCAAAAAGTGACCTCTTGAGGTGAAGGGAAGCCCCACGTTCTAGCCACCTGACTTGTCAAATAATGGAAATTCCTTGAGAATGACATTTTGAATAAAACTCCAGCTTTGTATCATTCTCTCATACTGGGAGTATTTACTGTTACTTTTCAAGGCTATTTCTGAGCTGGAGAGCAGAGGATGGGACTAGAACAAGTTAATCTGTGAAGAAGGTCACTGTTTTTACCAAGATTTAATCATTTTTCTTAAATAAATACTCCCAAGATTACTGCAAGCTTTTGATGCATTTTTAGAGTTCTGAAAAAGTTGATTTTGCCAATTTTTGCCAGGTTTTCCTTTTATTGCTTGGGTGAGTTTTGGGATGTCCTTATTCTTCTATTTTCACAGACATCATTCTACTAATCCTCTTTCAAGCTCTATTTTAATTAAAATGGTATCTTTGTGGTTCTTAATTTCTATTACTACTGCATTTTCACTTATTTTATCTTTATGGATTTTGGTTTCCTAAATGGAATTCTCAAATTTTCATGTGTATTCTTACATAAATTTCAGTAATCTTAAAGTTCATGTAGAATAACCTCTCTATCTAGAAATCCTGTGGATCTGTTTTTAATGTTGGTTGTTTCTCTTGGTCTTTATCTCCTTGGTTGTATGTACCTTAGTTCTGTAGCCCAGGCTGGTCTGCCTGACACATTTTTTGTTGAATGTCAGACAGAGTATTTGACAATTATACAGATAATTTGATGCCACTATCTCACTCCAAAAAAGATTTACTACTTCATCTTGTAGGCTTTTATTCCGGGGCTAGTTTCAAGCTATAAATTTATTTATTTGAAGCTACACTTCAGTGTTTGTAAGTTCTTGTTGAAGTTTGGCTTGCTCCTACTCTTCTGTAGCCTTTCCAGGTTTCCAAATGAACATTTGGATCATTTTCTAGCGCTTTTTCTCCTTAAAGAGTCCAAATAACCATTTGTGTCTCCTGGCCACATAAGAGTTCCACAATCTGTAGTTGACTGCCTTAGACCCTGAGCCGCCACTTAAAACTCCAACACACAGGCAAAGCCAAGAGCAGCCCAGGCCTGGCCAGATCAGCTGCACATCCCTTAATCCCACCTAACCTGCCAGCCCGAGTGAGAAACAGGTAACTGTTGGGGCGGATTGTTACGCAGAATGAGCGTGGGGCTGGCTGCCTGATGGAGAGCTCCTGCCATCCCTACTCCTTGACTTTGCGAGCACCTCACGGACAGGACAAGTCGTTTACTGTTCGCTGCTTGTCCCTTTCAGCGGGAAGCACGGAGTTTCCCACCCACACTCGTTTTCTGGCTGGTGAACTCCTGTTTCGAGACTCAGCTCCAGGAAAGCTCGTCTGGATTCCTTAATCTGCCCCCGGGCCCCTCACGGCCTTAGTGCACAAGTCTCTTTGGGACAGTTTCCCGCTGTAATCCACCATTCGTGTGCATGCCTCCTCCGTATGGAACACGCAAGCCAATGGCCCGTCACCTTTGGATCCCTGCGAGACAGACAGCTGGCACTTATTATTTGTTTTAAGACAAACAGCGAAGGGTAGCAGTGACAGCGTCTCACAGCTGTGAGATGTTTATGGTCAATGGGACGCTTTTACGAACATGACCTTATTTTGAGCTTCACGTCAGGCTGCGGAAGCGACTTCCCGCGTCACATCAGAAAGAAACTGTTTTTGCCACAAGCTTTTTGACCACTTCGTAAATGAAGAAATGGCACCTCCGCGAAGGGAAGTAACTGTTCCGAGACCAACAGGCTTCCAAGTGGGAGCCGCGATCAGCATCCCTGCTCCTTTCATTTCACCATATGGCACCGAGGCAAGCTGGCTGCGCGGATACGCTGGCAGTGGTTTGCACAAGGCCACTGGCACCAGATCTGGCATCGGCCAGCGCTGGCAACTCCACCACCTTCACAGTCGGGGCCCAGAACTACAAACGCCTTTGAGATTCGGAATCTGTCCGCTGGATTTATCTGAGTTTACAGATACTAGCACTTGTGCTCGCTTCAACCACGAATGTTCACACAGCAAAGCAGAGTCGCAAGCTGTTTTCCCCACTTTCATGTAAGACGAGCGCGTGTGTCTGCGCAGAATTATGCCAGGAGGCCGCTGGCAGCTTTTGTCGGATGACATAGAAACATCTGTTCCAATAAATATCCTCCTCGCAGACTCATTTGCAGGGAACATGGATCTCCTCTGGCAATCTGAGAGCAGACCTAGTTAGGTGGCCTTCGATGGAATTGGGTTATTTTCTGGGTACCCCTAGCTAAGCCGGCTAAGCACTGGGGCCTAGCATTGTGGGCAACTCACGGTCAGGAAGATGTCCGGTGTGCCTGGGAATCCAGGTGTGCGGCCAAGTCCCGGGGGCCTGTCCCTTGGGGCCCTGCCCTGACGAGGGGGCAGGCAGAGGTCTCCAGGATGAGGCCTGGGGTGCAGTGTCTACACTTTCCTCCCCACACCACGCCCCGAGAGATGGGCAGTCTCGGATCTTAGCGGGAAAAGGTCAGAACACAGAAAGGAAGAGGCTCCCGGTGACTGCAGGGGTCTTGGTGAAAGACGTTCCCGTTTGGAACAGGTGCCTGGTCATGGGTGGGCTAGTCTGCCTCTCGGCTCACGCTGTCATGAGGACACGCTGCTGCCAGCGTGTGAGGCTCCGTCCACACTGATGTGACCCACATGTCCCCAACTGCTGGGAAGCACTTGGTAGTTCCTGGCACAGCCCGGCTGTTCCCGGTTCCGAACGTCATGTGTCGGGGTCCCTGTCTCCATGTTGAGCTTTGCCGGACAGCCCAACCCTTATTCCCCTTCTCTTCCGTTTTCGTCACCTCCATCAAAACACCCGTGACATTATTTGTGACAGAGAAGGCGATGGCTAGGAAAACAAGGAGTGCCATTGTCAAAAGTATCGGGGCGAGGTCAGCTGGCTCAGAGCCCACCCAGGGCAGAGGACAGCCATCCTGGAAGGAACACGCATGTGCTCTCAAGCCCAGGCCAGTGTCTCTCGGCCGCTCACGGTGTGAGGACAGTCATTGGCCCCGGCTGGGCACCACCGCTTGGCACGTGTGTGCTGGACCCTGGCTCTGTCCTGGGGAGTCCCCACGCTGGGCAAGAGCGTGCTCTGAGGGTGCAGTGAGCCGGAGTCAGTCGGGGGACAGCGGCCCTGACCCCTGCTGGTCCCACGTGCCATTTCTCCCCCATCAGGGTGCAGCCCCTCGTAAGTCGAGGAGCGTCTGAGCTCACAGTGGTTCAGCTTAAAATTGTCCAGCTTTGTGATGGGTTTATCAGGGTGTCCAATGCATTTTCAATTTACAATATGTTTAACTTACGATAAGTTTATTGGCACGTAACTCCACTGTGCGTGTGTGTATGCATATGTGCGTATGCATATGTATGTATGCGTGTGTAACATGACAAAGAAGTGGCTCTCATTACTGTGGAGGCTGAGAGGCCCCCAAATGTGCCATCTGCTACCTGGAGACCCAGGAGACCTGCTTCCTAGGACCCAAGGACCAGGAGAGCTGACGGCGCAAGTTCGAGTCCAAGTTCAGAAGATGGATGTCCCGGCTCAGAAACTGGCGGGCAGAGAGCGCAGGCGCCCTCGCTCCTCCCGTCCGTTCTGCGCCAGCCCCCAGGAGGTGGTGCGGCCACCGTGGGAGGCCACCTGCCTCGCCCCGTCCCCCAGTCCAAATGCTAACCTCCTCCAGGAACACCCTCGTGGACACCTCCGCAGGATGCCCCGCCAAACGTCCGGGCCCCCGACGGCCCAGCCAGGGTGGCACGTAAGTGGGCTGTCACAGGAGGTGACCTGTCCGGGGTCTAACCCCGACTCAACCACGCCCAGCCGGGTGGTGTTGGGGGGGCACTGGGAGCCCCTCTGCTCTGCGGTGGATTTGTCTTCAAAGTGAGCAGGAAGGAGCAGCCGCCCCCAGGCTGTGACGAGGCTTAGGTGCAGAACTACCTGTCGGGGCTTGGAGCGCACCTGGCGCACACTCTCCTCCTTGCAGCGGTGCTGTGGGGACCCGTGACCACCGCAGGCTCTGCCATCCTCACGCATGGCTGGAGGCACTCGGGGCTGTCCCTGCCCCCTTCAGCAGAGCCCGCACCGGGACACTGTTTAAATTAACGAAGGCTCCGAGAGCAAGGTTTCGTCTTCCTCCCGCACCAGCTGTCAGGCCAGGCCAGAGACAGAGAAGGAGAAAACACTTTTTCTTATTTGGGGTGATCTACAAACAAGCCTTCGTTTAAAAATAAATGTAAAGTTTTAAAGCAGCCAAACTGGCAACACATAAACTCTCTCCAGAAAGTGCTTAGTTAATAGCAACTATTAAACGCGTTATTATAAGCGAGCATCCCAATCGATCTCCTTCTGCGCAGACCGGAGGGAAGGGACAACGGGCGCCGGGCGGGCGGCCCGGGAGCGCGGGGCGAGCTCCGCAGCTCGGCTCGGGAGATAACGCAGACACTGACCTACTTTTCACCGCTGTTTTGGAAGATTAGGATCACAAATGAAATAACTGTTAATTGACTCTATAAATTTTACATATGAAAAGAAGCGTTTTCTTAATGAGCGCAAGTTTGTAATTTAGCTGTGTTTCAATAATGGCTGAGAAAATTAAAAGCAAACAAACACGCGACTGTGTCAAAGCTAGACCACGTGACGTGGACCGCCGCTTCCCTGGTCTCGTCCCGCACCCGCGTGGCGCCCCGGCCTTGCTCCCTCAGCAGCCGGCTGGCGGGCGGACGGGCAGCCCTCACCTCGGGCTCCCGTGGCCCCAGGCCTCTCACCGTGCTGCATATAGTAGGTGCTCAATAACTGTCTGAGGAATGAAAGAATCAAATAACTATGGATACATCAGCTATTTGCAAAACCAAAGCGATTGAAGACCGTCCTCAACCCAGGCCCCAAAATACAAACGAAACTCCAGGCTCATGTCCGACCCTAAAGAAAACTTCACCCAAACGCTGCAGCACGAAGCTGCCTCTTCTCCTTGCAGAGAACAAAGCGGCCCCTGCTCATGGCGGGAGAGGGCGGAACTTCTGCCACGGAGCCAAGCCGGCCCTGGGGCTCCCTGGGAGAGACCCAACTCAGCATCCTCAGCCCCCGGACACCGTAGTCCCTGCCCCTGTCAGCCCGATCCGCCACCCGTCTTCCCGGAGAGAAATGACTTCTGCCAGGCCTGAAATCCCTCCTGGAAGCCCGCAGGGAGATCACCAAGGCTCCCTGCTGCGCGGAAGTCTCTCCTCGATGTCAAAATGTTGACTTCGTCCCCGCTAAAATGCAGCTCCGGAAAAAATAAAAAAAGAAAGAAAAAAATCACATCTTCTCAAATTTTCTGCGATCCCTGTCATTTGCAGCATATGTTCCTGCATAATGATGTTCATAAGTGAAGTGACATTTCAGAGTAATAAGGCTTCGGTGACAACGTGTGAGAGATGTGACAAGTTTTCTCTAATGTAAGAAAGGAGTGTAGACAAACCGTAACCACGGCCAAGACCTTGCAGCTGCCGCGCTGGTGGCCGGGCCTCCCGACCCCGAGCGTGCGCAGCAGGGGGGCGTGCGGGGCTTCCGTGTGCGCTCTCACGTGTGCCTGTCCCCACGGGGTCCCGCTGCCCGCGACGGCCCGCGGGGTCTGCGAGAGGAAGGGAGGGGCGTGGGAGACGGGGCGCCGTGGCGCCAGACCCCCAGCCAGCACCTTCCCTCCGGCGTGGCAGCGGCTTCCCTTCCCTAAATCCTCGGCTTCCCTTCCAGACGGGCCGGTGACAGGAATAGACCAGACGATCCGCAGAAGGAACTCCTCTCGGGCCTGGCGCCCAGGGTCTGCGCGCCGTAAACGGAAACCGCTGCTTCTATTTTAGAGTGTGTCCTACTTCTGGTGGGAGCCCAGGGACCCTCTGAGGGGAGGGATCGTGGCGACGACAGAGACCTCCTTCCTTGGCCTACTCAGAGGAAGGGCACTGTGGCCCTCGTCTGCCACGGGGCTGCCCCGGGGCGTGGGCGAGGGCTACCCAGGGAGCGGGCGGGGGGAGGGGTCCCCCAGGGAGCTGCTGCTGCTGCGCAGGGCGCCCACGAGAGACCCCCGATGACCCGCCCAGGGCTGCTGGCTGCGCCCCGAGAGAGCCAGGAGGACACAGCTGCCCTGGGAGCGGGAGCCCTACGTGATGCCCTGGGCTCTGCCCTTGAGGCCCGGCCCTCCTCCCCAACCGAAGGTGCGGCCCGTGTCGTGGGGTGGGGACCCCAGCCTGGGGCCAGCCCAGCCAGAGGACAAAAGGTGGGCTCCAGGGCCGGGTGTGCTCGTCCTGGCGGTGCAAACTTGCTCTGCGCCCCCAGCCGCTCCCCGGGGCTCATGAAAAGCGTCTAGAAAACTTCCCCACTGAGCTCTCCAGCTCTCCAGCCGGAGCTGCGGGACCTGGGTGGTTAAAGGGGACGCTCGCTCCTCCGAATGTCCCTTCCTTGCATTCTCCCCGCGGATTGGAGACGGGGGCTGGAGACACAGTCTCCTCTCACCCGGTCCGAGCGCCCTCTCGGGGTCGACCCAGGGTGGGGGACCCCAGGCTCCTCCGCCTGGACCTCACTTCTCAGCCAAAAGCGAGCTGAGAAACCGAGGCTGGCCCTGTCGTCCTCCGGGCCCCCAGGAAGACTCCATGGGGTCAGCCGTCCTTCCGTGTCGCTGGGCAGAGCCTGCGCTGTCACCGCAGCCCCGCCTCCCCCGGCTCAAGCACAGGTGCACTGGGGCCGTGGCTTCGCTCCCACCCGGGGGGCCTGGTGGGGTGTGCACCCCTCCGCCATGGAGAGCTGCACTGCCCAGAGCGCCGGGGTCCTGCCTGGAAGTGACTCATTGCCCTCCGTCCACAGGGGCCCACCCAGGGCTGGAACACGCTGAGGGAGGAGCGCTGATGGCAGGCGTGGGCAAAAGCAGAAACGCAGAACAAGCAAAGAAGCTGCGGCTGGGGGAAGGAGCAGGGGTGCTGGCAGGGAGGGTGCAGAGCGGCTGCAGGGCGCCTCCCATCGCTGCACCCTCCCAAGGAGCACTGTGCATTTCTCCACGTCCTCAGTTATTTGACACTCCTCTCCTCCAGGAACCTCTACCAAGGACCAGGGGCATAGCAGTTACTGTTTATTTCATGCTGCGACAGACTCCTGGCCAAAAGGCTGCCATGGGTTAGTGCATTCCATTCTCAACAAGTCCGGAGGAAGCTCTAATTTGTTCTCTATGATAAAGGTGATGAAAGTGGGGCTCAGAGAGGCAGGACACTGGCCACAGCGGGCAGTGATAGCCCTGGTGGCGCGTGCCTAGGGCCGGCAGCTCTGCTGCAGGCTCCCTGCCGCACGGGCGGGGCTGGAGGATCACCCTTGTGCCGTCCCCGCTGCCAGCTCAGCACCTGGCCACGCGTCCTTGGCGGATGCAGAAGTGGACAAACCAGGGAGTGCACGTGTGGGTGACAACATAGCTCCCCTTCCATGACGGCGACTGTCCTCGTAGGAGCAGCGCGCGTGTGTTGCTCCACCTCCCAGCATTCCCGGTTCTCTCTCAGGACAGCACCCATCACCATCCCGGGAGGGAACCAGAGGGCACAGGGCGGCCCAAGGCTCTCCGGGACTCCTGGGGAGCAGGCGGAGGAGCAGGCTCTCGGGGGACCTGGAGAAGGTCCCGCTGCCTGGCACACTGCTGGCCACCACGGTAGACACGGCACGAGAAACTTCCGTCTTCGCATGTTGCTGGGGGCAGGCGAGGGGGACCAGCCGAGCCTGACGATGGCACCTGCTGTCCCCGACCTGAGACACAGGGGCCGCTCTCCTGAGTGCGTGTTCAGTGGGAGGTGGTCTCGGGGCTTGTCCGGTGCCCGCCCCTGCGTGTGAAGCATGTGCTGCAGCTTCATTTGATGACATGAAAATAAGACAAAACGTGGGCCAGGGAGTATACAGGCCCCAGGAGGCACAGGGCCAGGTGCACAGGTGCCAGGCAGGACCCTGTGGCGCAGGGGCTGGTGCACCGACCCCGGGCGGGAGGCTGGGGCACGGCTTGGCTCTGCCACGTGCTGGCGCGTGGGACAGGCCACCCGTCTGTGCATGGGCGGGCTGGGAGCTCTGAGTCCGCACGCTTCACCTGCGCCTGCCGGGAGCCAGGCGCGAGCCGGGCTCGCCCAGGAGAGGGCCCAGCCCTCAGGAAGGCCAGGAGGGTCATCCAGGACGCCTGCTACAGTGGAGCTGTCCAAGGACTACATGTCCAGCAGCCTCACTGTCCAGATGCAGCTACTCCCGGGGACTCCGGGGTTTGACCCAGCAAGGAGCGTGACTCAGCCGGAGGCTCTGGGGCCAGCTGCAAGCTGCTGGCCACTTTGCCCCTCCCTAAGCAGTTTCACCCGCTCTCAGATCTTTTTCTTTTTTAAGCTTTATTTATTTTTTATTTCTTTTCTTTATATATATATATATTTTTTTAATTTAATTTTTTTTCTTTTACCCGGAGCCATGCCCAAGAAGCCTTGAGCAAGTGGATTGGTTTAGTTTATTTTTGACACATAGTAATCGTGCACGTCTGGGATACGATGTGTTTCCATATATGTTACAACGTGTGATGATCAAATCAGGGGGATTAGCAAATCCATCACCTCAGTCATTCATCGTTTCTTTGTGGTGACAGCATTCCAAATCCTCTCCTCGGGCACGATTTGAAACATGCAATACTTTATTGTTAACGGTGGTCACCTGCCGTGCAGTGGGACGCCAGGGCTTGCTCCTCCCATCCGACTGCAGCCCTGCGCCCTCCTCCCTCCCCAGCCCCAGCCTCTGGCAACCACCAGCCCACTTCATACTCCCGTGACACTGACTCCTTGTTCCACATATGAGTGAGCTCACGTGGGTTTCTTTCCGTGTCTGGCTTATTTCACTTGGGGACCGCAAGTCCGGATTGCCTGTAAAGCTGGATTGATCACACACACAGGGAGGCCCTGAGACTTCTCTTCTTGAGCGGCGGGAATGGCATCTGGGACACCTGCTCTGTGCTCAGAGCCTGCACACTTAACCCCTCATCTGTCAGGGTGTCCTGGGATTGCCCACACCCACGGCACGGAGCAAACCCTTCTCAGCGCACGCCACTCTTTTGTGCAAGAAGCAAGGATTTCCGAGCGTGGCGGGTGGGAGGGAAGCTCGTCCCAGAATTTACGCAGCCCCCTCTCCCCGAGGAGCCCCAAGTCTTACAAATGCCATCATTTCAGCCTTTTATATACTCATTACAGAGGTTTGGGAAACATTTCAAAATCAGACACGCATTAGTTCAGCTTATAAAATTAAAAATAAACTTGTAGCAGCTTTAATGATGTATCAAATGCCAGGCCTAATAACACCTCACATTTCTTTAATGCTTTATGGCTTTAAACGCACTTTTAAATAACTTCTCATCTTGTGCAATTTTCAAAACAACCGAGTCTGGCACGAGAGCAGGGGCGGCCCGCCCTGTCCCCCAGCTGGGCTGGGCCAGGCCGGACCGAGGGCTGAGCCAGACTCCAGAATGTGCCGCCGCCGCGGGACCACCCTGCCTGGCCCCACCTCGGGCCCGTCATGGACCTCCTGGTCCCTCCGCCCACAGCCGCGGGTCTCCCCTCACGCACTGCACTCCCGCCAGGCCCTCGGCGTCCCCACTACAAACGCGAGGAGGACAGCGCCTCCCTGCAGCTGCCGGCGAGGATCAGAGGTGACGGGTGTGCGGAGAAACCAGGTGTAGCAGGACGCGAGTCCCTGAGGGTCAGGAGAGCCGGAGCCCGGGGCCCACTCCGTGCAAGGCCAGCGTGCTCAGCGCGGACTCGCTGCCCGAGGAGTTTTCCCGTTCTCCCCCTAGAGCCCCTGCCCTGGCGACAGACGCGAGACAGAGTGAAGACCCCCTGGGGGAATCGCTGCTAATAAAGCCTCGCTGTGCTGGAATTGGGGAAATGCTTTTCTCCTTAGTAGGCCTTTTCTTAAAGTGCATCAGCTGTGCACGCAGCCGGGCAGCCGGGGTAAAAGTGGATCCGCCCGCAGCCGTGTGCGGGACTCGCACCTGCCCGGCGCTCGCGTGGCTCTGCAGCCGTCCTCGGCACCGCTACCCCGCCGCCCCGGCTCGCTCCCGGCCCCTCTTTCCACCGGCAGTCTCGACCTCGCTCCTCAGCGCATCGTCCTGTCTGTTCCCACGCCCGCCAGGGCAGGAGGCCCAGCTCCCCGGCGGCCTGTCCCGCATCTGTGCGTCTGTGGAGGGGGCACAGGGAGCCCTCTGCCAGCGTTTTCCTGTCGTCTCCTACAAATGTATTTATTTTCTTCAATGGCGCAGCTTCTTGCTCTAGATCTCAGGACACGTTTGACCTTCAGGCCAACTTCCAATCGCCTATATAATGTTTGGGCTGTGCAAGTCACAAAAACGGTCCTCGTAATTGTCATGAGGAATTTTTCACCAATTGCACCGCTGAAGCTAAAGCCCACAGCGGCGTAGGGTCTTCAGCCATTTTAAGGTAAAAACGTGGTGGGATATAATAATCTTTAGTATAAAAATGAAATAGTTGAGTGTGATTTATTTGGGGGATAAGTGGTTCAAAATGGGATTTAAAAGCATCCGTGTAACTACCTGAGCCGGGAGCCGTGTTTGAACACACGTGAGAACATACGTTCGTTTGCATTTTCTGTGCGTGCTCCGCAAACACGGCTGCTGCACAGTCCTGCCCACTCCACCTTCCACACGGACCTTCCGCCTGGGAACCACAGCGAAAGTAAAGATCGTTTTACCCAAAGTCGTGTGAAAGTCTCAGTCAATCAGACTGACTGTTGACCTCTAAAATAATGTCAAGAAGTCTCCGATTTCCCATTTTTTGATGATTGAAAAATATGATGCATTTCCTAAAACTATTATTAATTTTGTTAGATTTGAATGATTTTCTTTTCATAGAATATAGTTTGTCCCTGGTTTTTCTTGTTTCACTTTTTCCTGGAATTATTGCCATCTCATTTTAAGAAAAAAATTGATAGATTTAGCAATAATTTTTAATATAAACTTTTTATTTACAACAGCTTTAGATTTACAAAGATATCATAGAAATGGTATAAAAACTCTCCTACACCCCATATTTAATTTCCCGTATTAGTAAGTCATACATGGTACACTTGTTACAATTCACAAACCAATATTGGTGGGTTATTATTCTCCTCAGTCTGTACTTCATTCAGATGCTGATCTTTTCCTAATGTTCTTTTTCCATTCCGGGATCGCATCCGGGATTCCATGCCGCATCCGGTTACGGTATCTCCCAAGGTCCCGCTGGGCTGTGACGGTTTCCGAGACCGCCCTTCTTTCTGTTCAGCCGGACAGCTGTGAGTCACGCCGACCTGGTTAGTGGCTGCAGGGATCCCTCTGCTGGGCCGGGTCTGTGCTCTGCCACTGCTCAGCGAGGGCGTGGGCTTGCGAAAAAGACCAGACAGGTGAAGCGCCGTTTTCAGCACATCCTATCGGGGCTGCATCCTGCCAACGTGACTTATCACAGGTGACGTCGATCCTCATCACCTGGGTGAGGTGTCTTTGTCAGGTTTCTCCTATTCTCAGGTTGCAATCTTTGGTGGGAAGTCGCTGTGTGAAGCCTTCACTTAAGGAGAATGGAGTTGGGCACATACACATAAATTATGGAGTATCCACATAAATTACTTGAAATTCTTATGCATGGGAGATAAATCTCTTCTTCTCCATGTATTTATTTATTCGAGCATTTGTTTATAGCGATTTGGACTTGTGAATATTTATTTTATATGTTGGATTTTAATTCAATACTACTTTATTAATTTTGTGGTTAAAAGTGCTCCAGTTTTGGTCATGGGAGCGCTTTCTGTTGACTCTTGTGTCCCTTTGACATGCCACAGTCACTGTGTGCATGTGCACACGTGTGTGTTCAGCGCTTTCTTACTTTCTGCCACTGCAGAAGCTCCAAGCACGTCTCCTATACACATCCTGCCCCAGTCCCAGAATCAGACATTTCTCCAAGAAGCCCTGGTTTTTTGTTGTTGTTGTTTTTATGGAGAATGGGATTAGAGAATGGTATTAGAAACCAAGATCTACATGCCAGTTACCCTATGGTACTGGAGTGCTGTTGCTTCCAATAGAGCAAGGAAATGTATGTGTGTATATCGATCCATGTTTATACACGTATCTGTGTACTCCTGTAGGTAACCGTCTGCATCCACAGTAAGCTAAACAAGAGTTCATACTGACCATTTCAACTCAGTCCGCTTCTCATGGGTCATTCTGGCCGCCCCCTCTGCTCATCTCTGACCTCCTGCTCCAACAGTGCAAACCGTTTACTTAAGTGCTCGGTCTCAGCGCACAGGTACAGTGGCTTCAGAACTGCCGATTCACGTTCCGTAGGGAACAACTGTATCAACCAAAGCACAGTGCTTGTCTACAGGTGCGTTTTTCTTAGTGCTACAGACCACTCGTTTCCAAAGTTGAGTGATCCTCTTTCTCCCCGACCCTCTCCAGTGAGATGACACCGTACATTCATAGGACAATTAGATTATTTTGCCACACTCTCCATTCCATCCTGAAATCACCTTGACCTCCTAAATAATTTTATAAATGTATGTACATTAGGTCAATTTTTGTGTTGTAAAGGTCTGTGGGTTTTGAAAAATGCATAGTCATATATCCACCACTACTGTATCATACATGATTGTTTACCACAAAAGATTATCCTATGTTTCACCTGTTTAGTCCTCACCCTAACTCCCTGAGTCCAAGGCAACCACTGATATATTTACTCTCTCTATGGTTTCATCTTTTCCAAAATGCCACATAATTGGAATCGTATGGCATGGAGCATTTTCAAACTGACTTCTTTCAATTAGTAATACACATTTGAGATTTTTCCATGTCTTTTTGTGGCTAAATATTTAATCTTTTTTTGTGTGTGCCAATAATATGATATTGACCAGATGAACCACATTTTGTTCATCACCTTACCTATTGAAGATCATCTTGTTTGCTTCTAGTTTTTGGTGATTTTGAATAAAGCTGCTGTAAACATTTACTTGAGAGTTTTTTCTTTTTTTAATTCTAGACATAAATTTTCAAGTCAGTTGGGTAAATATCAAGAGCATGTTTGCTGGGTCATAGGGCAAAACTGTGTTTAGTTTTGTAAGAAACTTCCAAACTGTCTTCCAAAGTAGTAACTATGACACATACATTCTGACTAGTAATTAATGTACATTTATGTTGCTCCAATCTTTGCCACAATTGGTATTATCATATTTTTATTTCAGCTATTCCAATATAAGTGTGTAGTGCTTCACATTGTTGTTTTAATTTATAGTTCCCTAATGACAAATGGTGTAGAGCATCTTTTTATATGCTTATATGCCATGTGTATATCTTCTTTCAGGAGGTGTCTAGATATTATACCCACTTCATAATTGTTTTCTTATTGTTTTTCTAAAAAAATTTAGGTACACGTATTTTATCAAATTTATGTTTTACAAATATTTTCTCTCAGTTTGTGGCTTCTCTTAACATTGTCTTTTACAGAGTAGAAGTTTTTAATTTTAAAAAGATCCAACTTATCATTTTTTTTTTAGATTGCATTTTTGGTATTATATCTAGAAGGACATCACAAAACTCAGTGTCACATACAATATTTTAGACCTTTTTCTCCCTCTTCTACTCCTCTTTCTCCTCCTCTTCCTTTTCCCCTTCTTCTATGCCTTTCTAGGTATTTTTCTTCTTCCTATGTCTAGAGTTTTGAAATTTACATTTAAACCTATCTTCTCTTTTGAGTTAATTTTTGTGAACATTTTAAGGACTGTGTCTAGGTTCATTTCATTTTAATATGCACATCCAATTTCTACAGCACAATTTGTTGAAAAGACTTTCTTTTCTGTATTAAATTGCCTTTGCTCCTTTGTCAAAGTTCAGTTGACTATATTTCTGTGAGCTCTCTCTTCTGGTCCATTGATCTGTGTCTATTCTTTTTCCAATAAAACACTTTCTTGATGATTGTAGCTTTGAAGTAAGTCTTGAAATCAGGTAGAAATTCTCCATCTTTGTTCTTCTTTTTCCTCAGTATTGTGTTGGCTATTCTATACCTTTCGCTTTTCCATATAAACTTTAGAGTCCATTTGTCAATATCTACAAAATAGCTTGCTGGGAATTTGATAGGGATTATGTGGAATCTTTAGGTCAATGTGAAAAGAATTAATATCTTAACTACATTAAATCTTGTAATCCATGAGCACAAAAACTTTCTTCATTTATCTGGATATTTGATTCACTCAACAGCATTTTGTAGTTTTCCTCATATAAATCCTATACATATTTTGTGAGATTTATACCTAAGTATTTCTATATACCTGTGTTTTGGTGCTATTGTAGGTGATATTTCTTTTAGATTTCAAATTATAATTGTTTATTATTGACATACAGAAAAACAATTGAGTTTTGTCCTATATCCTTGCTATAATTGCTTATTAGTTCTAGGATTTTTGTTGATTCTTTGGGATTTTCCACACAGATGATGTCACGTCGCCTGTGAATAAAGACAGTTTTATGTTTTCCTTTCAAATATGTATATTTATTTCATTTTCTCACCTTCTTGCACCAGCTGCGATTTTCAGTATGGTAGGAGCATAAAGAGAAGACGCTCTCTTGTTCCTGCCTTATGCCCAGTCGTATGTAGAAAGTGTCCCATCTCTTACCATTAAGTGTGACACCAGCTGTAGCTTTTTAAAGATGTTCTTTATCAAGTTGAGGAAGTTTCCCTCTATTCCTAGTTTTTATCATGAATGGGTGTTGGATTTTGTCGAATGCTTTTTTAGCATTAATGAATATCACAAGTTTCCTTCTTTAGACAGTTGATGCCACGGGACTACATCGACTGATTCTTGAATGTTGAACCATGCCTGGAATAAACCTCACTTGCTCATGTTGTATAATCGTTTTATATGTTGTTGGATTTGGTTTGCTGCGATTTTATTGAGAATTTTTGTTGTGAGAGATTTTTCTCTGTGGTTTTCCTTTATAACACCTTTGTCTGGGTTTGGAGTTGTTCTAAGACTGGCCTCAGAGACTGAGTTGAGAGCTCTTCTCCCTGTGCTTTGGAGAAGGAAGCTTTTGTACATAATTGGTAACAATTCTTCGTTAAATCTTTTCTAGAATTCACAAATGAAGTCATCTGGGCTTTGTTTTTTTTTCGTCGTTGTTGAGAGGTTCTTATTTATTTATTTAATTTCTTTAATAGATATAGGCCTCTTCAAGACTGTTCAAAAGACCTATTTCTCATCGTGTGAATTTTGGTGGTTTATGTCTCTAAAGAAATTGGTTCATTTTATCCAAAATATAAAATGTATGGGCAAGGAGTTATTTATACATTATTTTATATTCATTTAATGAGTTCAGGTAGTGATGACCCTATTTCAATTTATGACACTGGAAATTTCTGTCTTCTCTTTTTCTTGTTTACCCTGAGTAGAGGTTTATCAATTTTATGAAACTTTTCAAAGAACAGACTTTTAATTTTGTAGATTTTTTTTATTGTTTCTCCGGTTCAACTTCATTTACTTCAGCTCTGTTTTTGTCATTATTTCTTTTCTTGTTAGTGCTTCAGGCTTAAAGTGCACTCCTTTCTCTAGCTTGCTTCTTAATCAATAATCTTAAAATTATTGATTTTAGATCTTTCTTAATTTCCATGATATGCGTTTAATCTTCTAAATTTCCTTTTAATCACTGATTTTATTATACTACATACCACAAGTTTTGGTTAGATGTTATTTTTACTTACTTTAAAATTGTTTTAAATTTCTCTTGCATTTGTTTCTTTGGCACATGTGCTACCTAAAAGTGTGTTGTTTAGTCGTTAAATATCTCAGGGTCTTTCAGCTGTCATTCTCTTGGGGATCTCCAGTTTGAGTCCATTGTTTCTTTAGAACAGAGTTTGTGCGACTTCTAGTCTTTTATGTGTGTGTACAGCCTCGAATGTGGCCTATCTTTGTGGATGTTCAGCGTGAACTTGAGGAATGTGTATTCTGCTGTCGTTGGGTCAAGTGCTCTATAAATGTCAGTGGGATCCCGTGGATTGTGCCGTTCAGTTAAACTGTGCCTGTAGTGATTTCCTGCCTGCGTGGTCTGTCCTTTGCTGACAAAGGGGTCCTGAAGTTTTCCAGTGTAACAGCGGAGTCGTCCATGCCTCCTTTCACTTCTCCCTGAAGTATTATGACACTCTGCTGTTAGGCACATACACTTTTAAGATTGTTATGTCTTTTTGAAGAATTGATCTTTTTATTATCATGCGATTATTATTTATCCCTGATATTTTGTTTGTTTATATGTCTGCTCTGTCTGAAATTAATTCAGCTACTCCAGCTTCCTTTTGGCATTAACAGGGTATATATATCTTCCTCCATCCCTTTACTTTTCACCCATCTGAATCTTTACATGTGGGTCTCTTGCAGATAAAATGTAACTGGAATCTTGCTTTCTTATCCCCTCCGACAGTCTCTGTATTTCAATTGGGGTATTTAGACCATTCGCATTTAAAGTGATTTTTATGTAATTTAATTAACATCTTCAATGTTTATGTTTTAATTCCATTTTTTTCTTTGTGTCTTTTTACCATTCCTTCTTTTATTTGCTTCTTGGTTTCAACTGAACATTTTTCAAAATTCTATTTTATCTCCTCTCTTAGTACCTATTATGCTACTTTAATTTTTTTTTTTAATTTGTCTGCCCTAGAGTATCCCTAGAGCTCGTTTTTAACTAACCTAAGTCAACCTTCAAATAACACTACACTGCTTCATGCATGCTACAGGTATTTATGAAAGACTGTCCTCAATTCCTCCCTCCCATTCCTTTGCCATTTTATAATCCATATATTACAGTTACACATCAAATTGGTACTATTATTACTTTGAACAGTTGCCTTTTGAGTCAATTAAGAATAAGAGAAATAAAATGTTCCATTTTGCCTTAGTATTTTCCTTCTCCAGTGCTCCTCCTGTCTCCATGTGTCTGAGTATCTGGTCTATATTATTTTTCTTTCCCTGAAGAACTACTTCCTTTAACACTTGTTGTAGGGCAGGTCTTCTGGTGATGAAATCTCTCAATTTTTGTTTGTTTGAAAAAGTCATCATTTCATCCTCACTTTTGAAGGATAATTTCTTTAAATATAGAACTATAGAGTTGATTTTTTAAAATCACTTTAATACTGGAACTATTTCACTCCACCATCCTCCTGCCTGCACAGTTTCTGACGAGAAGTCTGCTGAACTCTTCTCTTTTTTCTCATGTAAGTAAGATGTGACGTTTTCCTCGGGCTTCTTTCATATTTTTCTCTTTGTCTTTGGTTTTCTGATTTTTGGATATAATTTAAATGTGATATGCTTAGGTATGATTTAATCCTGCTGGCTGTTCACTGAGCTTCCTGGATGTGTGATTTGGTGTCAGTCATTTCTTTGGGGAGTTGTGAACTGTTATTACTTCAGATACATTTTTTCTGCTCTGTTATCTCCCATCCTTCTGATTTTCCAAACACACACACCGGTTACCTTGCTGTGGTCTTGTGAACTAAAGTACAATTTTAAGGCTCAACCTCCACCTGCTGACTGAATGGACCCCCTTCATGGCCAAAGGAATATCTTAAAACTAAACTGTCTGCCAGGAGGAGGGAGGTCAGACAGACCTCATCATGCCCCCCTCCCTTCTTGGGGACATCCTTTGTAACCCATTCACAGGTGTAAGGGTGTTCAAGACACACTTGCAGGTCCTCAATTGATACAACAAATCTATGGCCTGTGGCTTATCTCTGAGAACAGCTCCTTATGTTAAAACATTCCAAGCCTTTAGACAAAGCTTCATGTCTTTAACCAATTACAAGCCAAAGAATCTTTAAACCCATCTATGACCTGTAAGCCCCCCCTCCAGATGGCCCACCTTTTGGGGCCAAACCAATGTATGCCTCCCACGTATCGATTGATGACTTTACCTGTAAAACCCCCCCCATGTCCCTGAAATGTATAAAAACCAAACTGTGACCCAGCCACAGCGAGTCCACTTGCCCAAGGCCTCTTGGCAGTGACTCTTGGTCATGGTCCTCAAATTTGGCTCAGAATCAATCTCTATCCAGGAAAATACAAGAGATGCTAGATCACCGTTGTTTCTTATAGCTGAATAGTACTCCATGGTATACATATACCACATTTTATTAATCCACTCGTGTATTGATGGGCACTTGGGTTGTTTCCACAACTTTGAAGTTGTGAATTGTGCTGCTATAAACATTCAAGTGCAGATGTCTTTTTTATCGAATGTCTTTTGTTCTTTAGGGTAGATGCCCAGTAATGGGATTGCTGGATCAAATGGTAGATCCACTTGTATCGCTTTAAGGTATCTCCATATTGCTTTCCGCAGAGGTTGAACTAGTTTGCAGTCCCACCAGCAGTGTAGGAGTGTTCCTATCTCTCCGCATCCACGCCAACATTTATTGTTTTGGGACTTTTTGATAAAGGCCATTCTCACTGAAGATAGGTGATATCTCACTGCAGTTTTGATTTGCATTTCCCTGATGATTAGAGATGCTGAGCATTTTTTTTATATGTTTGTTGTCACACAGAATTCTCGGATGTTCTTTTTTTATTTCCTCGCTGTTTTTCCTTTTTGCGGTTCAGTTAGGGGAGTTTTATTCATGCACCCCAGGCTCACTGACCCTTTTCCTCTCGTGTCCAGTCTGCTGACGAGCTCATCACAGGTGCTCTTCGTTCAGGGGCCGAGGGAGTGATTTCTGGTCTCTCCTGTCGGTCCTGACAGTGTCACTCTCTGCTCACACCGCCCACCTGCACTCGCGTGTCTACGCCTTTCACGAGAGCCCTTCTGTGTTAATAATCGTGGTGACCTTGCCTTTCCTGTCTTAGAGTCCCCAAATCCGTGTCCTATCTGACTCTGGTTCTGACACTTGATTTGTCTCCAGACTGTGTTTTTGGCAATAGGAAAAAGAATTTTGTAAGAATTTCCTGTCGAAAGCTGGCTGTGTTGCCTCGACTGACGGGAACCGCTACAAGCAGGACTTCAGCGAAGGTGGCTGTTCCGTTGATGGGCGATGAGTCGGGTGGCGTCATGTTCCCCGTAACTACAGGTGCTGGAGTCTCACATCTGCCTAGCACCCGGTATGTCTCCCCTCTTGTGTTCCGGCTTCTTGGGGTCCCTCCTCAGGTACAGCCTCTGTCTCGAAGCTCTGTTAGCGGCCACACAGAGCCCTGTCGGTGTGCAGTAAGGTGCGGAAAAGAGAAAGCATTCTGGAACTTGATGCTGACGCTCAGGCCTTTAGTGGGTCTGTTTCTGGGGAACGTGACCCTGACACGTATCTCTAAGGCCGGAGGGGGCCGGGACTGGGTGGCTTTCCTTCCTCACAGGGGCAGGGGCTCTGCGAGAGTCTTTTGCCCACGTTACAGACCTGTGCTACGGAGGGTGCTCTGGGCACGTTTTACGAGTTCTCTTCCCTTCCCTGCCAGAGCCGTGGGGGGTCCCGCATGGGTCTTCACCCCAAGAACCTGGGGGGCTTCCTGGACCTGATGCCCGTGGAAGTGTGAGGGCCCCTTAAGTTCTTTTTTTTTTTTTTTGGAGACAGAATCTCACTGTGTTGCCCAGGCTGGAGTGAGTGCCGTGGTGTCGGCCTAGCTCACAGCAACCCTCAAACTCCTGGGCTCAAGCAATCCTTCTGCATCAGCCTCCCGAGTAGCTGGGACTACAGGCATGCGCCACCATGCCCGGCTAATTTTGTCTATATATATTAGTTGGCCAATTAATTTCTTTCTATTTATAGTAGAGACGGGGTCTCGCTGTTGCTCAGGCTGGTTTCGAACTCCTGACCTTGAGCTTATCCTCCCGCCTCGGCCTCCCAGAGTGCTAGGATTACAGACGTGAGCTGCCACGCCCGGCCATGGGACCCCTTAAGTTCTTCGCCTGCTTGTGCAGGATCTTGTAGCAGGAAACACCCTCTCCCACCCACACACGAGCACTCACTCTGCATGTGCAGAGATTGGGCGCCGACCCCATCCCTGGCCTGGGTCAAACTTCTCCCAAAGTCTGAGCAAGGGTGGCACGTCTGCACTAATAAAATCGTTACAGATCCTTCTGTCTGGACGTGGGACGGCCTCCCCCAGCTCTCCTTTACGTCATTTCCATAGTCCTCTTGCCTGTTTGGTTCCAGATATGCAAGTTACCCCTCTGGGCTGCCGCACAAGTACATTGGGGGGCCCCAGAGAGGAGAGGCTGGAAGAGCACACATGGGGGCACCCCACAGCCAAGCAGGTCTGGGAAATGGTAGGTTAAGTAAAGGTGAACAGATTCGATTTCCTTTTGCAATTGCTAAAAGTCTCAGCTGCGTTATTCTAGTAACTTTGTTCTAATAACTAATAACGAGGATCTGCCGATGAAGACATGTATCACGCTGCCGAGACACAAAGCTTTCTCTTTCTCCTTACTCTCTAACAACTTTTCCTGCTCTCTGTCGGCTCTCACCGCAGGAATGATGCCTGCCGTGTAGGATCCTCTCTGGAAAATACCAGCTGCGATTTCGGGAAGTCCATGGCAAAGCTCAAACTCTTCCCTGCAGGGTTGTCCCCCAGGGGGGCTGGGACTCGGCAGCCCGGAGGCTCAGGGCTGGTGCCAACGCCTGCCCACCTGCCCGTGGCTTTGTAACAAGCCGTCTCATGCACCTGCAGCCTGGTGCGGGAGCCACAGGCCCCCAGGGCTGGTCAGGGAAGAGGTGGCAGTGCTGTCCTGACAGGGGACACACTCTGGAGTTGGTGTAAGAGGCAGCCCTGGGCAGGCAGGACCCCCTAAGACATTCTCAGACTAGTATTTCTCTAAGAGCATGGGCACAGAGTCTTCCAGGGCACCTACATTCTTGTCCGCACCCGTCTAGTGCATCTTCGTTTTCCCAAGTACAGTGCCCACTGAGGTAGAGGCATTTAGCACGTGTTTGTCCAATGAAAGAACAGAAATTATATCTTGGAATTTTGAGAAATAGCGTCTAGGGGATGATAGTGAGCAGATAGCATCATTAAAACCAGATGCCAAGGAGATTTTTAAATGTCTCAGGGGATGACATTCCCATCATTTATTTGGTAAAAATTGCTCTCTGCTCCATCTCGAAGCCAGCTCTTTCCTGGCACTGGAAACAGAATCTAAATAGCATTTAATTCCAGTGAAGCTGTTCTTGCTTCCTGCTCCTGATCCAACTTGACTTTAGGCCAACCCAGATTGGCCCAATTTGCTGCAAGCCTGTTTCATTCGTCTCAGGTTGGCCTGGCTGGGTGGCTGGGCTGCTCCGTGCTCTCACAAGCCACCGTGGGGACACGGAGTTGGTGGCCTCAGAGTACCGTGCTGACGTGACCTGGTGGTGGCAGACCAGCCTCCTCCTCCATTCTTGCTGTGCCTCAGATCGACCTCTGGGAGTGGAGGACGGAGCACCTCAGAAGGTGGGAGCGCTTGTCCGTCAGGGGGACGGTGGTGGCTGGGGCCAGAGCATGGCAGCTGAGCTGGAGAGGAGGGAACTGACGTCAGATGTCTTAGGGGAAAAGGCACCAAGACCTGCAGATGTTGGATGTGACGGTGAGGGGGGCAGAGAAGGTGGAAGGACGTGAGAAAGCAGGATTTGCATGTTGGGCTGGGCCACCTGGGTAGCCATGCCGCCTGCAGAGGTGGGGAGAACCCCAGGGGCACTGGGCCCCGAGGAGGGGACACAGAGTTCATCGTTGAACATGATACGTCTGAGATGGCATTAGGCACTCGGGGCCAGCAAAGCGGCGGGTTACTAACCGTGGAGCCCAGTGGCCAAGGGCAGGGTTCCGAGGTCACCAGCGGGGGCGTGGTATCTGAAGCCACAGGACTGCGCAGGGTCCGGCGGCACGTCCGGAGAGATGGGCCAGGCGGAGTCCTGGGCCCCAGCGGACACAGCCCGTGGGAAGAGATGAACCCGGGAGCATGGACACCCCCAAACCACGAGCACACGTGTTTCAAGAAGTGGGGCAGTCAAGTCAATGAAAATGTGCTCGGAAATAAAGCGGTCTGTATTTTAAAGAGACAGGAGACCTCGTACACGGCAACAGGGGAGGCGCTGGTGATCTTGGGAAAGAGCAGAGTCGGGAGAGCAGCGGCTGGAATCCAGAGCGAGGCGCGTTCAGGAGGGACCTGAGCTGCAGACGTGAGGACGGTGACACCGTGACGCTTCTGAGAGGTTCTGCGGAGACGACAGGATGGGAAATGAGGCAATAGCTAGAGGGAGACAGAAAGCCAAGGGAAGCTGAGCTTAGTTTTTACTTTCAAAAGACGGTGTACGTACTGGGGCCCCTTTGCAGGGGAACACGTGGTGGCTTCAAAGCAGAGGCCTTTGCCCGTGTGCAGTTTGTCCCCGAGCTGCGAGGCTGGGCGCGGGGCGGGCTGGACGCGGGGCGGGCGGGGGAAGAGGCCCCTGTTCTCCCAGGGGAGTGTCAGGTGGTCTCGCACACTTCAGATGAGGAGGCAGAGGAGGGCATGGCACCGCCCTTCTGCACAAAAGAGAGGGACACAGTTCGCACCTGCCGTTAGGACTGGGGCGCCCGCCTGCCAGTCTGCTGGAACTTGGGGTGAGCCGGGCCGGCTGGCTGAGCATGGGCGTGAGCACACCCGGCAGCCTCGCGGGCGCACAGTCGGGGAGAAGGGGCGTTAAGAGGCCAGACGGGCCCTAAGGACGGGGCCGCGGGACCTCGTGGAGCCAAAGGCGAGGCCAGGCCATGGGACAGCGGCGGGTCGCAAAGCGGTGTTTGTGGTCAGCCGATTCCACACCAAGACGCAGAGCTCGTGATCCGAGCCGTGGGGAGCTGTGCCCACTGCTGGGTCCTCACCCACCGTGCCACCCACGCCCCGAGCTCCAGCCCCACCGGCCTCCCGGCCCTTCCTGTGTGGCACAGGCTGGTCCCTCCCCAGGGCTTTGCTGGGCCTGCTCCCTCCGCAGGGGGAACCTTTCCTCCCCCGGGAGGCCCGTGAGGTGCTCCTGCCTCACAGGGGCCTTCGTGCAAACCCCAGTTCTACATCTAGGTCTTCCCTGCCCCCTCACCCAGCATAGCCCACCCCCGCCCCCTCTGCCCCACTTCCCTGCCTCATCCCCTCTGTCTTGTCATCTTTGCCTTTTCTGCATCTACCTTTGCTAAAATGCAAACATTTGGACAAGATTTTATAGCTCTCTGTTTTTTTTTTTTTTATCCTTAGTGCTTTGAACACAGCCAAGAACATAGAAGGTACTCTATAAATATTTATTTAATAAATGTGGGATGTATTAATATAAATGTTGCTATTTATGACAATATTGATGATCGGGAAATGTGCACTCTGTATAATTTCTGCTTTTTTAACTCAGGTTTACTTTGAGTTTTAAATGAGATCTAATTTTATATCACGTTATATATACCATATTAGTTAA
>VSMD01103002.1:0-24628 GCA_008750895.1 Mirza zaza | reverse complement strand
GAGGCTAGGTCTGGGTATGAAGTCCGCCCACCCGGCCCGCCCCCCTCAACCCCGCCGACTCTCCGGTGGTGGCAAACTTATTTCAAAAATCCTGATGAAACACTTTGTAAATTTTGTTATTCTGTGATGATAATAAATCATTATAGCCTTAAACACTTCTCAAGCTTGGAGCCTCAGTCACAAATTATCTTGTCATTCTGACCAAAACATTCTCCAAAAAAGCTTGACAAGTGCTAAAACCCAGAACATGAAACCATGTGTTGTTATGAAAGCAAGATTCAGAAATGTCAATTAATTAGATTAAGAGGCTACTTTTAGCTTTACTCGTGTTGCCAAATAACCCTTAAAATATGCATAGCAGAGGAAGTCTACCTCCGTGGCACAGAGCTTCTGAGCCGGAGGAAGACAATGGCCCGGACGCGTGGACGGAGTCGTTGTATCTGTCAGCCGGCTCCAGAGAAGGATCTAGAAGCGGACGTCTTGCTCCTTCTCCCACAACCTGGAGAGAGCTGGATAGATCCTACCGCTTAGGAATTCACCTCTTTCCCCCACGCCCCGCCCCTTAGAAATCACATACAGATTGAAAAGGAAGAGTCAAGCCTCCTTGCTATGTCTTTACTAGTAAGATAGGTTTTTAATGTCTCTCTGTGCTTTTTGTTTTCCCCCCCCAAAAAATTTGCATTTTTGAAGTTCACTTTGTAAAAGAAAAAAATATATATATATATATATATATATCGTGGAGAAATTATTTAAATGGTTTTTTTTATCCCTGTTTCTTGAAAATCTTATCTTTAAATAATCTATATCCTCAATTTTATTTATGCCATAAACTGTTCCTATATTTTAATGGTCTGTTTGCTTTAAAAGGGGTTGTTGGTTTTAATAGCTCAGTTACTATCTTTGTAAACTAAACTCCTTCTGACGAAATGAGAGCAGGCCATCTCCGCCTGTGTGCAAGGCGCATTCCAACCCCTGAAAAGGAAATTTGAGCCAAATAAATGTTCTGTCCAAATTAAAATCCATAAAACGAATAGTTAGCTCGGACAGGAGCCGACGGAGGGAGAGAGCCGGGCTGCGGACACGCGGGTGTCCAAGCGCCGGTTGCCAGGCAGGGCCTCGGGGGGGCGGGTGGGGGGGCGGGAGAAAACCCAAGGGAAATCAATTTCCTGCAACCCCCTCTCTGTCCCTTCCTCGGGGATATTTGTTGGGGTGGACGTCCGGGGCGAGCAGAATCGGGCAGGGCGGGTGGCATCGTGCAGGGCAGGGGGAGGTTGCTCCCTCCGAGAGTCTGAACCGCAGCCCCTGAGCCCAGCCACGGCTTGGGGGGCCGACAGAGGGGGGGTCCCCCATCCACAGTCTCGGGGGGCGTTCAGGAGCTCGCCTCCAAATCCCCAAGGCAGTTGTGCCCGCCTTCACCCTATTGCAGCCCACGAGGACTCTGACGCTAACTTCATGGCAGGTCATTTTCACGGAGGAAGGTCCTCCCTGTGCTCCCACTAAGAAATGCCACGCCGGCAGCTGGGGAGTGCGGGCAGGGGGGTGACCACCATCTCATACTCTGCAAAGTCCCAGGGGGCCTCCCCTTCCTGGGGTTCACCACCTTGCCGTCACCCACTGCCCACCGCGCTCGAGACCCCCCAGCAGCCAAGAACGGCGAGAAGGAGCGTCGCCGTCTCTGAGCCGTCCCTGCCCGGCTGGGCTGCCCCCCGTTGTGCCGGTCAGGGCCGGAGGTACCTGTGACGTCCTGTGGGAGAGACTTCCCGTGTGCGGCCACTTCCTCCTGCATGGTGTCGTTTGGTGCAGAGAGCCATGCACGAGAGAGAAGAAGGCGGAAGGGGGTCCCCCTGCCACCCCCCGCAGCCAGCTGCCGCAGTCCTGAGCCGCACAGCTCCTGGGGGGTGGGGGTCCCGCTCTTGTTCGAGTTCCGCACCCTCTCGGCTGGTCTCCCTGTTTCCCAGCCAGCAATGAGGCACCTAATGAGCTGTGCAGAAGCCTTAAGTTATCTCTGGAACTAGTGGAACTAGCTTGGTAATCAACACATAAATAAGTAAATAGTTAAATAACCGAATGCGACGCAATGGATGAGAGCGGCGTGCGCAGGGCTCCGGTCTCCCCGGGGTTGAGCAGCCTCCACAGGGTGGGGGGGGACCGGGAAGCCCGAGCTCCGACCGGGCTCGAGCTCTGCCGCTGACACAGAGAGAGACCTGGGGCCAGTCACCCCTCCTGGCTGGGAGCTCCCCGGCTGGCCGGGAGAGCCCGGCTTGGAGAGGGGCCTGTAGGAGCTCGGGGGGTGTGGGGGGCAGGAACGGGGGTGGTTTAATGGGGCGGCTGGGCAGGCTCCCGGTGGGTGACCTCCCCACGTACCCCCAACTTCACCGTCACCATACTCTGAGCCCAAAAGGCATGGGGGCACGGTCCACCCATGCACAGGGACAGGGACAGATGGAAGCAGGTGGGTCCTCACCTGCCTCCCCCTTGGGTGGGGTCACTCAGAGGCGAGATCTCCCCGCACGACCCTACAAAAGGTGCAGGAGGCCGAGTCTCCCTGTTGCCGGGGCCGGGGCAGTCTGCTCAGCCCCTCGTTGCCAGGGGAACCGGCTTCCTTTCGTCTCCTGTGTGACGCCTCCTCTCTCCGCCGCCGTGCTTTCTGGGCTCACCTGTCCAGGGACCCACCTGCACTCAACTCCTCGCCTCAGCACCTGGGGCGGCCCGGCCTACAAGACAAAAGGGACAGAGGCCACTTAG
This sequence comes from Mirza zaza, assembly GCA_008750895.1. Classification (NCBI taxonomy): domain Eukaryota; kingdom Metazoa; phylum Chordata; class Mammalia; order Primates; family Cheirogaleidae; genus Mirza; species Mirza zaza. Next base: position 21,883 of record VSMD01103002.1, on the reverse strand, counting down.
CTCTGACCGCCCGCTGCCACTCAGGAACGTGGCGTGTGACCGCTGCACGGCACCTCCCAGGTTTCAAAGTCTGGCAATCGATTCGAGCTCTGTGATTTTCTCTGCGAGCCGTGCGGCCCAAACCAGACAAAGCCGCAGGTCGCCTTCAGTCCACGGGCCACGTTTCGCGTACCGTCTGCCGGGTGAATACGCGCCGTGCAGGTCAGGTGCCAAAGAGACTGGGCCAACGGTCCCTCTTCCTAGTGAATTCTGCTCTGCAGGCAAGGAAGGGTCTAGGGAGAGACGACGGAAAGGACCAGCAGTCTCGGGGCAGAGACGCCCACTCTGAGCCCCCGGGGTGCCGGTCCCCAGCCACACTCCGAGAAGAAGCCAGGAGGTGCCCAAGGCGGACGCTGCCCAGCCCAGTACACCCCTGGGACGAGGAGGAGGAGACAGTGCCCAGCCCATCAGGAGAACCTGTTCTTGGGGGGCCTGCAGGAGCCCTGAAGCTGGGTTTATCATCCCCCTACTGATGCCTGGAAAACTGAGGTCCCTTCATTCACTTCTGGGGGAGTCTGAGAGGCTCCTGCTGAGGCCTGTCCCCCACCAGCAAACAGAGGCCAGACATCATTATTTTTTTTTTTTTTTGACAGAGTCTTACACTGTTGCCCAGGCTAGAGTGCCGTGGCGTCAGCCTCGCTCACAGCAACCTCCAACTCCTGGGCTCCAGCGATCCTCCTGCCTCAGCCTCCCGAGTAGCTGGGACTACAGGCATGCGCCACCATGCCCGGCTAATATTTTCTATATATGGTTTTAGTTGGCCGATTAATTTCTTTTTATTTTTAGTAGAGATGGGGTTTCACTCTTGCTCAGGCTGGTCTGGAACTTCTGAGCTCAAGCGATCCTCCCGGCTCTGCCTCCCAGAGAGCTAGGATGACAGGCGTGAGCCACGGCGCCCGGCCAAAGCCAGACGTTATTGAAGAAGAAAGAAAGAACAGAAGAAAGAACATCTTCCAACCCATCCGTGGGGCTTCCTGCAGCCCCGGCCTGGAGGTCAAGCGCACAGCTCCAGCCAGGCATGGGTGGAGAGAAGCCCGCTGCTCTTGGCCTGGGAGCAGGTCGGGCTGAGCCGGCACCCAGGGTCACAGCGGTTGGTTCAGGGGTGGGGACAGGACCCGGCCCTGGCCAGTGAGGACCCACTGGGTAGAGCTCTGGCCCTCACAACTGTGGGGGGAAGGCCTTTTCCCCGGGAGCCTGCTGAGCCAACAGAGGTTCACCCCCCCACGGGGATAAACTGCCTGAGCTTGGAGCAGAGACCAGGAAGGAGTGACAGACACAGAGCCGAGAAGAGCCGAGGGACAGACTCCTGGTGGCATCACTAAGTGCCCACGTCCGGCTGTGCCCGAAGCCTCTTGTCCGTGGACTTGGGCTACATGAGCCAAAATTCCTTTCCTTGCTTAGGATCCTGGGCCGATCCCCGCGGTCTGCGTCTCCGTGAGCACCTGTGGCCCCCGGGTCCGGACAGGGACAGGTACCCCGTGGGTTGCAAGTCCTGGAGGCCGTGGAGAGCCTCGTCTGTTAACCGGGGTCCACACTAAGGGGGCTTCAGGGAGCGTGGCTTACGCAAATGCACGTACGTGTCCGCCCACGCTCCCGGGTACAGGTGGTGGGCACTGTCCCTTAGTCCCAAAAGGAGCCACAACCCCTAAAAGGTCCGGGAGCTGTGACACGAAGCCCCAGAAAAACCCCCGGGTGGGAAACACTGGAATAGAACAAGAAGCACCTATGGCTAAAAAAACGGTCGCAACAATATTCTGTTTTGCACAGTGCAATCCTCAGGGGCGGGACGGGCTGAGCCAGCCCTTGGGCCACCATCTCAGAAGACGGCCACGACAGATGCCCGGTGGTGACCTGCCTTCCTGCGGTTTGCTGCGAGGAGAGGGCCGGTCCTCCCGGGCCCTCCCCTCTCTGCAGGTGCCGCCGGCGGCCACGTCTCAGCATCCAGCGCGGCCTCTGTCCTGCCCCAGGGACCGCTCCCGGCCAGGGCACCTCGAGTCGCAGCGTCTGAGCCTTGCAACTTCACTCCGCTTTCGGCCGCATCTCGTCCGTTCCTTACTTCGGGCTGTCGCTCACCCATCGCTGCCTGTGCTGTGCCTGTCTGCCTCTCCTCTCTCCCGCCCGACTGCAGACTTCCTGGAGGCCAAGCCCGGTCTTAGGATTTTTCTCGGGGTGCAGGCGCGTGGCCCGAGGGGCAGCTCTCAGGCCCCGCGGATGGGACGAGAGCTCGCCGGCTCCTGGGAGTCACGCGAGGGGCGGGGGGGCGGGGGTGGTGGCCAGAGAGACACGAGCCGGTGTCCCTGCCTGTCCCGGCTGCACGGGAGCTCCGTGCGTGGACTCTCGCTCAGGACAAAGCCGTGGGTCCCACGTTTAGGAACACCAGCCTCCGCCACCCAACGGCCGTGGTGGCAAAACCCCCTGTAGGCTCTTCACCCACCCCTTTCCTCCCCTCCCCAGCCTCCTCTCAGGTGCCCGGGTCTCCTTCCCCTCCCCAAGCCCATCCTGGGAGGCGGAGAGGAGGAGCTTTCCAGAGGATGCTCACGCTCTGGCCTTCGGCCTGACTCGGGAGAGGGGACCCAGCTCTCGACCGGGCTTTGAAGATTGTTTGGTTTGTTTTTTTTCCTCTCCCTGCTCTTGGGACAGAGTCATGCAGAGGTGGGTGGAGGGGGTTAGAGAGCAGGGGGCGTGGCCAGGCTCCCAGAGCAGGTTCTGCAGCAGGTGCGGTGCCGGGCTCGTCTGGGATGGGGACACAGACGAGGTTTGGAGGATGCGGGGTGCAGGCGAGAGGCAGGGCAGAGGGGCCCCCGTTCTGTGCTCTCTCTCTCCACCTGGCCCTGCCCTCCCTCCCTGCCCCTCCTCCCTCTCGGCTGATGCACTACCCCCAGGAAGACCCGGCTGCCAGGGAGCCCCTTAGACCCGAGACCTCCTCGTCTCTCTCCGAAACGCAGGAGCCCGACCCCCTCCCTGACCTCGGCCTCCTCGGAGGCGGAGGATGGAGCGCCGGGCTTACGCTCAGGCTCTTTGCTTCTGGCGCTTCTGGGTGACTGTCCTGCCTGGCACAAGGAGCCCAGGCCCCTGCCCCTCCCGGGAGCGGGGAGGGGCTCATGGCTCAGTGGCCCCGTTGGTGGACTCCGGCCCGGCTCCCTCCCAGCATGGCCGCCGGGGAGACAGAGAGGAGGGGAAATGGGGGAGCCGTGCTCATCGGGGAGCACTCCCCAGCGGGGCTTCTCGGGCTGAGCACAAGCTGGGAGGAGGCCTTTTCCGCCAAGCGCCCAAAGCATGAGGACCTCCCTGTGTTCATTTGCCGGGGGACGGGCAGCGGGACCGGGGGCAGGTCCCTTCCTGCAGAGGTGGGCTCTGACTCTCGCCTTCCCGGTGGCTGCCCCTGCCCCTCCCCAAGCGATCCCATCCAGGAGCCATCTCACCACTGGGAGGGGAGGGTCTCCGAGATGACCCCCACCACCCGCCCACCACCGAGCAGACACAGTCCCTTGTGCTTCAAGCTGGGTGCCCACGGGCTGAGGGCAGCCTGGGCCGAGAGAGAGAGAGGGTCCCCCGCCCGCCCCTGTGGCCCGCCGGGCCCATGCACGCCACGGCCACGAGCCCCCCCCCCCCACCTCTCCCGCCAGCCACATGTCCTTCTTCCCGAGAAGGGCTGTCACCGCAGCCCTTCAAACCCGTCCGGCTGGGCTGAGCCGCACCACACTGTCACCAACTCAGTTTTCATTAGGCGGCTGCTTCTCTGTTAGCCTAGCCAAGCAGAAGAGCTCAAACACATGCACAAATTAAATCGACATCCAAACTCCACCGATATACAAAGCAATTTAAATGATATTCATTAGAGCAATGACAAGCCCTGATGAGGCTTTCAGGGCCCGGGTCCTTCAGCTTTTGCCGGCTCGGTTTCGTGGTCACCGAGGCGGAACTCCGGCGATGGCACCTCCGTGTCTCTCCTTTTTTTTTTTTTTTGTGCTAAGAAAATGACTCCTTCCTGACACCCCTGTCTCCTTCTCCTTCTCCCTCTCTTCCTCCCAGCTGTGCCTCCTTGGTCCGGGTGTGCCCAGCCCCGGTTTCCGGACGCAGGGGACGGCCCACGAATCCGACGGCCACGAATGTGCCGCACAAAGGCAAAAAAAGCAGCCACCCTGACTTCCTTCTTCCATAAATGCTCCAATTAAAACAGATTTCGGTTTCTCGTAATTTCATTTCACGTAGCCTGGGAGATCCCTAACTCACGATTATGACAGCCATAAATGTGTCCCCGGAATCTCGCTGTGGGGGTAAAAAAAAAATGGAAGTGAAATGTGGAAACGCGATAATTTCTGAAAACGTAACCGCCCCTCCCCCACCCCCTGAAATTTAAGAAGTCATTTCCGAAGTCCCATTTATAGATAGCGTGATTTTTTAAAAAGAGGACGGGCCGGGCCCCCCCCCTGATGCTTTTGGTTCGGGGCTGCAGGGGAAAGGGGGTGAGGGCCGGGTGGGACTCCCGGCACTCACGAGTTGGGTGGGGGCCTGGGGGAGAGCCACGCTGGCCACGGAGACACACCTGAGTCTCCAGGTCCTTGGGCACGAAGAGCATCCCGGGGACGGCCTGATTCATCACCCGCTAAGGGCAGGGCAAGGTCACGGCTGCAGCCATCCGACCGTTCGTGCTTTGGAGTTTGCAGCCCAGATAAAGCCCAGAGCACGGGGATGGCGCCCAACTCCGTACCCCGATGCCTGCACTTCCGTCTACGATTTTATGCTCGAGGCGAACTGTGTCTGCCCTGCACTTTGATCAGGGATATTAGCGTGCGAGAACGTTGCCTTCTGCACCTATAGTGGCAGCGTGAGGATTCTTAGAAACGCCCGTGGACTGGAAGTGCACTGGCGTCGTGCGAGCTCTTGCCTTGGGAAACCGCTTTGTATAAATAGTTGGCGCTGTTTGCAAAATTCAGTGCAGACAGCACCATCCGGTCAAACTTTCCACGGCTATGGGACGCTCCTTCTAATCTGCTGTCCAAGACAGGAGCTCCCAGCCATGTGTGGCCACTTTGTGCTTGAGGTGTGGCTTGTCCGTCCAACCGGTAAACTAAGCTTTGATGTGATTTAGTTTGCATTTGACGAGCCCCAGGTGGCTGGCGTCTACTGCGTCGGACAGCACAGGTGAGGTGGCAAATAACAAGTGTACCTTCATTCCCGAGTTAGCTAATTGTGCATGTTCATCCCCGGAAAGGGGCCACCTTTCTTATCATCGTGGGGACGATTTATTCAGAATATATTAGTACACGGCATGGCGCAAAGGTGTACCAGAGAGCAGTCCCGGCGATCTCCCCTCATGAGGGTTTAATTTTGAAAGCACCTGGCTTCCTGGACCAGAGGCGGGGCCCTGACACCCGAAACGTGGAGCCTCCAGCAGCCGCTAACTTCGATCCGGGTGTCCCTCCCGATGTCCAGACTGCGTCACCCCCCGCTGGCCCGGCGGTCTGGGACGGTTCCCGTCTGCACGGACTGCCGGGCTGCTAACCGGCAATTTGGCAAACGCATCGTCGTCTTGGCGGGGCAGGGAGCGTGGTCCCAAATCCTACGGTGCTCTGGGACGGGTGCGCACCTGTCACAGGGGTCACCTGCCCTCAAGGTCCTCCCCGGGGGTTGCCATCTGTCAAATTTTTGGCGGGGGGGTGGTGCATAAGCATGGCGGCTGCGAGTCAGACAGCCTCTCTCTGCAGCTCGCAGAGACTCCACGGAGTGAGTGCAAGGGAAATAAGCAAACTCCCTGGAAACCCAACCCCGTGTTTGATCTCGTCGCTGCTGCTCTGCGGCGGCACCGGGAATCCTGCCCCTGGCAGAGCCACCGGGCCGCACTCGGCAAGGTGGGGCTGTGGTGTCAGACAGGAGCTCTTCTTCCAGAAGCTTTATGATGAGAGACAGAGCCGGAGCCCCGTCCAAATGAGGGAGATTATTTCCGGAGCTCGCTACGGAGTATTTTGCAAAGGCCAACGAGCCCCGGAATCGTGGGGAGGCGGGAGCCCCCGAGCACCCCGTCCGTGTTGTCCGTGTTTTCCGAGGTCGGCTGGCGGCTCGGCGGCGGGGACGGGCACGGGGACCCCCGGGAGAAATGCATTTTCAGGTTTCCTTTGCCAAAGAGCACGCGTGCTCACTCACAAATCCCTAGGGAGAAGGAGGGCTAGTGTTTCTATTACCAAAAGAATAACTGTCTAGCAGTGCAAGAATGGTAATTTCTCCATTAGCTACGAGGATAATAGCTATTATTTTAAAGTTAAAGTATTTATTAGCAGAGCACGGCATTGGGGGTCTGTGTGTTTTCGTTTTTTATGATTGCTACTTACGATACAAAGTAGATTGTTTTCGAGCTACGTAGTCAAAAGAAGGAAACTCGATTGCAATTTTCCGATTTCAAAAGAACTGCAGAGATGCGTTCGAAATAAAATAAAATAAAATCATCTGAGGTTTTTTTTTTTTTTTTTTATCAGATGACTTGGAAATCTCCAGAGACAATAGTTTTCACAGTGCAGCCTGATTCCCATCAGGTCTCCTGTCTCTGCCAGACTCACGTTTCCCAGCTTCAGAATCCTGCTCTCTCAAGGTGGAGCTGGGCAGCCTTTTCTCTCTTTAGGTGTTTTGTCACCAAGGCTGGGGACCGGGAGGCGGTCGGTTTGGGGACAGTGAAGGCCACATGGCTGGAGTGCTGAGAACTTGAGGGGAGGAACCCTTCCAGGGACACCTCCTGCTGCCCTCAGCTCTGCCCGGACAACCTACCTCCCCCCGGGGTGCAGGGTACCCCAGGGAGAAAGGGCTGTCTGGCACTTATCAATATATATATATATATATATTTTTTTTTTTTCCCCTCTTGCAGAATGAAAATAGAACGGAGATGCCGGGAAGATTGGGGTCCTTGTCGTAGCCAATCGCCTCGAACTTACGTGTTAAGATTTTGGGATAATTATAGCATCCGTGCTGCCCTAAAACTTAAAGATACATCACTGATATTTTTTTTTTCCTAAATGTTGACTGCAGCAAATAGCTAAGATGTGGCATATTGATTTCTTGTTGTGAAGTGAGCTGTTCAAGCTCCATTTAAGATTTTCATCTTGCATGTAGCCCTGAGCACATCATAGCACCATAAATTAGTTAAATTGCACATTTATCACAAATGTTATTTTAAGATACTACGTAAATGTGACGGGTGGAAGACATACAGCAGGACCGCAGCAAGCCTGGGCATGGGCGGGGTGAGGTGAGGGTCACCTGCACACCTGGGATTAAAACCTCCCTCACCTGGCAACATGCCCCTCCTCCTCCCTGGACCCATTTAGAGACCTGCCTTGGACAGCGGCTTCCTTCCCCCCACCACCCACGTTCCCTGCTAACACCAGCCACAGAACTTGCGCACAACTACAACAGACTTGGGATGCACTTCTAGAGCTCCCCGTTTTCATCTCGGGGAAATTGGGGCCATGCTGGTTTAGGGCGGAAGGCTCTTCCAGGCAGTAGCCCACTCTTTAGCCGGTCGGGGGTCTGGCGACCTCAGGAGAAAACAGCTCTGGATTTCCAAGTAGTGTTAGGACCCCAGTCAGCCACACACACACCCCCCATGCCGCATGGTTCAGGGCAGGCGGCCTCAATTTGTCCGGCCCTCCGGGTGTTTTTGCTGCTGCCGCCGCCGCCTGTCCTGCTTAGCAGCTGACCCGTCCCGGGCCCATGGTGCGCACTCTCCAACGGACTGAGGGACGGTGAACTGGACCCTTGTTTAAAAAGTTTGAGGACCCCTGGTTTAGGGGATCGTTCTTTTGCAAAAAAACGAGGTTTGCTTTTGTGCCTGGAGCCCTCACTAACGGCCAGGTCCTGGTATTCCCCGGAGGTAACATACATTCCTGGACCCCATGAATGTGAGCAGCCCTTCCCTGGACACAAGCCCAAGGTGTGTCAAAGGAGCCTAGAACCTGCCACCTACCTTGACTGTAAATCATCACCCGTCACCCCTGCGTTGAAAAGCCCAGCGGGTCACCTTGGGAGGGAGGTGAGGAGCAGGCGGGCAGGGCGCCCGGCCCCTCTCCCAAACCGTCCGGGGCGGGGGGGAGGTTCCGCCGTGACTCCTACGGATCCCGCCTCCCTCCAAGCCACATGGGCCCCGGTGGTGACGGAAGTGTTGTCAGTTTAATCTGTTCGATGCAGGACTTTGGATTCTAATAAACCGATGCTATATTTAACCTGTGAAGAAATCCGAGTGTGGAAATCTGGGCTCCGGGATGTGAAGATGTGAAAGGCATGGGAGGTGGGGGTGTCTCTGTCCCCCGAGCCAGGTTCTGGGGTTGGGGGAAGCCGGGGCCCCCCACGGGGTGTATGTGGCCTTCGGCTCCTCCCAGGTAAAGACCTGCTCAGAGGGGGGACCCGGGCCCTGGAGCAGGTGGGCACGGGGCAGACCCCGGAGGGCAGGTGCGGTCCTCACTGTCCGCCGACCCAGCCCGCGTCACAAGGCGAGAGAGCATGGCTACTCCAACACTCCAGTCCCCCAAAAACCCATGTGACACTCCCGTGAGGTTCTCTCTAAAAACCCAGAGGGAGACGGAATGCAGAGAGAGAGAGAGAAGAGAGGAGACAGAGAAATTGGACTCCTCTTCACAAAAGGGGGCGGGTATCAGCCGGGAAAACCGTAGGTGTGTTTCCGAACATCTCTGAAAGGGCTTCATTTAAATTTTTAATAAAAGAGTGTTTTTTTTTTTTTTTTAAAGTCGAGGTGTTTTATGTGTTACACGGATGTAATACATCTCTCATTTGTGTAATTCTAGGTTAGGAGCTACAATTCCGCACAACGGCAAGAGGAGTTTGAATAGAGTAATAAAGGTATTTTACAGTTTTACATGATGTTCCCAGCGTTTTGTTGGCATGATTTGCCGAGGCTAATAAAAGCGTGTGATTATCATATAAATGCTCCCCCTCCTCCCGTGGATGGGCGCGGGCTCCTCCCATCCCCCCACAACCCCCCTCCTGCCTCTTGTCCCTAGCACGGGAGACAGAGAGCCCTCCGTGGTCCCCAAAGTCCTCCTTGCCTAGCTCGGTTCTGCTTTCTGATATCGGAGAATCCTGAGTCGACAGGAAGGAATGGACCTTCCAAAGACCTTTGCCCCCACCCCCTCCATCGGGCTCCGGAACAGTCTGGGGCTCCCAACTGCTTTGCTCCCAGAAGGGAGATCGAAACCCCCTCCCCCGCTCCCCTCTCCCGCCCCCACGAGGGCCACCAGGTGTGACCGGAAGCCCTGGTGACACTCGGTATTTTATCTCGTCACCTTTCCGCAGAGCTAACCTCAGGTGCACGGCTTCCTTTGCCTTACGCTTTTATTCTTGGTGAAAATTCAACTCCGGGTGAAGTGCTCCCTGCTCTCCCAACGCCAAAGTTCACTAAAACTCCCCTGATTTACGGCGCGGCTTCCGACTGCCAGCACCTGGCAGACTCGGCGACCGGCTCCTCCATAAACAGATCGCACACAATTTCGCTTTAATGCGCTCGTTAGCCGGAGCACATTTCAGACATAACTGTGAGACGCAACCACAAAATTATAGCAAAAAAGACGATTTTAATGCTGCTGCCGTAGAAAAAAAAAAAAAAAAGGGTTATAAGGAAGAGAGTCACATAATGGAGCTTCATTGTCAACAACGAAACAGGGCACGGAGCGTGTGTCTCTGCTGTTTACATGCCAATATTTTATACATAGGTTCTCGTATATGGTGTCAGCTGTCAGTTACTTCTGCAAATTAACTGCCAAAAATGGAGGAGAACAGAATCGCTCGGAGAGCTTGGTAACCACGGGTTACCTTTCATGAGCCTAAAGATAAAGCTGTGCAGTGTGGCATCTTGGGAGAATAATTAGGAAGAACAAAACAGAAAGTTACCAATCGAAACGAAAAGGCATCCGGCAGTATGGAAGAGCAACCGAGAGGGCTTATAAATAAGTGAGAGAGGTTGTATCACAGAATGCCTTGTGACTTTTAAGCAAAGTATTACAGTACAAACATTTTTAAAGGCTTTATCAATGTTTAGGAAATACAGTACAAGTTCTTTTGTTGTTGTTGTTGTTGTTTTGTTTTTGTTCTCTTCCCCCCTCCCCCTTTTCCTTTTCGGATAGACTTAACCCTTTGAGCACTGAGTTCATTTTGAGCGTTCTTTGATTTCTAATAAATACCTTTTTTTTTTTTTTTTTTTTTTGTAAAAACCATGTGCAAAATAGTCATGTAGGCTGCTGCCTTGCCAGGGGTGGTTTTTCCCGGCCTCGTTGATTCAGACTGCTCGAAACAAATGATAAAGAGGATGCTAATAAATATGTATAATTTAAACATGGAACCTCTATCAATATAGATGTACTGTATAGCAAAAACAAACAATCGTACTTTGCTTTCAGATAATGTTTCTGTATATTTTATAAATGCTATCTGTGGTTATCTTCTTGTATAATTTACAATGTTTGCATGTAAAAAAAAAAAAACCAAAAAAACAACAAAACCCATAGACCTTAAAAAAAAAAAAGGAAAGTAAAAGAAATATACACTATACCAGCTTATGCCCAGAGCATAGCAGATACATAAAACACTGTTGTTATAAATGCAAGAAAAAAGGTCATTGGAACCACAATCACATTTTTTTTTCATAAGAGAGTCTGAAATCTATACAATATATACATCTATGTTTCAATGTGAAAATAATATTCTTTTAAATTTCAAGGCGTGGTATACATACCCCTGCAGACCTGCATAAATGGAGGTTCATAGTATTAGTCATAACTAAGCTGGTCAGGACCTTAAAAAACAGAGCTTCATACATCATTATCATTTTATTTTATTATTATTATTATTTTTTTTTAACCAAATCAATGCAAAAGTGCTTCAAAGTACTCAGAGGGCTGAAGGTGAGAGGGTGAGAAACGCCGGCACACCCGAGCCCCGCGGAGAAAAGTGCGCCCGATTCCGTTATAAATGCTTAATTAAACTGTCTGTTAACGCATGCAGCTTGAAGCATCCTGCGGACGCTCACGACTAAATCCCGTGTACACAAAGTTCCAAACACTTAACCACTGCATTTTTTTTTTTTTTTACCCTTCATAGTTTACCAGTAACAACAGCTGAGTATGCACCTCTATTAAAACACTGTACAGTCAATACAAAACCGCCCAGCCCAGAATGACCCTCTGCAGTTAAAATAAGAACATGTGCCAAGATCGAGTCAGAGAAAGGGGCCCCTAAGGTGCCTGCCCCCCCCACCCACCGCCACCGCCTCCCTCCCCGCAGACCGCCGCCGCGCCCGGCCGGAAGCAGACGCTACTGCTTCTCCAACTCGGAGACGTACAGGAGGTGGTCTTCGGGGGACTTCCCGTGTGTTTTGCTGAGGTGGAGCTTCACGGCATGCTTGCTCGCAAAGGTCCGGTTGCAGAGTTTGCACTGATAGGAGGTCCCCAAGTCCTCCTCCGGGGAGGACGTCACCAGCTTTTCTGAGGGCGACTTGGTTTGTGCTATCTGATTGTTAATCTGTTCGGTGGAGAGTTTGGACAAGTCCCGCAGCCGGAAGCCCAGGTGTGACTCCAGGTGGCCGATGTAGGTGGAAGGAGTCCTGATTTGGGACGCACAGTCGTTGCAAAAGAACACGGGGTGGCCCGTGTCCAGGTTTTTGAGGAACTTTGTCCCGCCTGTCCTCCGCAGCTGGTACTTGACGTTGGCCAGCCAGTGGCTGATGGTGGTCATGGACAGCCCCGTGAACCGGGAGATGTGCATGCGCTCCTGGGGGCTCAGGTCCGACATGATGTACTTGCCCTCCGAGGTCTGCCGCAGGCTGGCGGCGAACTGCGCCTGCAGGATCAGCAGGTGCTGGGGGTTCCAGTTGGACTGGCGGCCCTTCCTCTTCTGCGCCGGCGTGGCCTCCTCCGCCTCCTCCAGCGTGGCCCCGTCGATGTCGGACTTCTCGGAGACGCTGGAAGGCGTGGAGGACTTCGACGCGTGGCTCTCCGTCAAGTTCTTGAGCATGTCTGAGATGTCGGACAAGGCGTTCTCGCGGAGCGGCGAGTTTGACATGAACGACACCACGGAGGAGGTCTTCCCCGCCACGGAGACGGAGGAGGAGGAGGAGGAGGAGGAGGAGGTTGCCGGGGCCGCAGAGGCGGGTGACAAGAGCACCGCGCCCAAGGGGCAGCCCTTGTCACCGCTCTTGCCCTTGGTCAGGTCGATGGGCTGGTCGCTGCCCACGTGGTAGAAGTAGCGGTCCAGGGGGTCCGCCTTCCTGGGCTGCAGGGACGGCGGCGTGGCCACGGCCGCCTTCTCGGCCAGGCTGTTGCTCATCTTGAAGAGCATGCTCATGGGGTCCAGGGCGGGCAGCGAGGGCTTGGCCGCCTTGCCCAGGTGGATGTTCATGACCGACTGCAAGGCGCTCAGTGGGTTCACGAACGGCTGCTCGGGCGGGTGGTCGGTGATGATGGCCGTACTGCTGCTCAGGCCCCCGCTCAGTGGCGTTGCCAGGTCCTTCCCGTTCTCCAGCGGCTCTGCCGCCGGGGGGCTCCCCTCCTTGGCCCCGTCCCGCTGGGGGCTGGGGCTGCCCTGCTGGCTCCCGAAGCCCCCGTCGCCGCACGCTTCCATCTTGACGGGCTCGCCGGGCTCGCCGCCGCTGCACGGGGACGGCGTCGCCCGCTTGGGCGGAGAGAGCTTGCCGTCCGGCGGGTCCCTCATCTTCTCCTCCACCTTGGCGACCTTCTCCGTGACCTTCTTCACCAGCTCCTCCATGGCGTGGAAGTTAGCCTTGGGCATGGGGGAGGTCTGGCTGCCGGCGGGAGGCACCGGGTTCTTGGCGGGCGCCCCCGTGTCGCCGTTGCCGAACACGGGCTTCAGGGACCCACTCTTCCCCGAGGAGCCCAGGGACAGCTTCATCATGTTGGGGAGCTGGTAGGCGGCGTGGATGCTGGGGTAGCCGCCCCAGCTGGGGGTGCCGTTCTGGGCCTTGTTGATGGCGGAGGTCACCGTGTTTTCCAGGGATTTGAGGATGTCCAGCCCCCCCTTGGGGCTCTCCTCCAGGTCGTTCTCAGTCAGATAGTGGTACTTGGAGGAGATGTCGTACTTCTCCTCTTCCTCGCCGCCCTTCTCCCTGGGCTTCTCGTCGGCAGGGACGGCCGCCTTCTCCTTGTCGGCTTCCTTCTTGACCTCCACGCTCAGTTTCGGGGAGACGCTGGCGGGCGTGGCGGAGGGGGAGGCGAACGTGGTGGCCGCCAGGGGCACGGACTGCACCTTCTCGTCCAGCAGCGTGGCCACGGCGGGCGTGACCGGCGTCTCCACGATGGGCTTGCCCTTCTTCATGGCCGAGTTGGTGACCTTGATGAAGTGGCCGGTGACCATCATGTGCGCCGTGAGCTCCTGCAGCGTGTCGTGGGAGCTGCCGCACTCCATGCACTTGAGGATCTGCGACTTGCGGGCCTCGAAGTGCCAGGCGTAGCTGGCGCCGTTCTGGTGGCCGTAGCGGTTGTTGGGGGTGATGTAGGGGTTGGAGCCCTTCTGCAGCGCGTCCCCGGCGTCCGCCGGCACCGGGGCGGCGGCGGCCGCGGCTTTGGGGGTCCCGCCCGTGGAGTCCGGGGAGCTGGGGAGCTCCAGCTCCAGCGAGGAGGCTTTCCTGCGGGCGGAGGCTGCGGGGAGGATTTTGGCGGCGACGGGCGTGACGGGCTCCTTCAGAGGCACTTTCTGGTAGTGTTTCGTTTTGATCATGTGCACACTCAAGTCCTGCAGGGACTCGAAGGAGTGGCCGCAGTACATGCACTTGAGCACCTTCTGGGCGTCCTCCTTCCCCTCCATCTCCAGCAGGGAGCGTTTGCGGGGCTTGGACCAGCGCTTGGGGTTGTTGTTGTCCGCCTCGTGGTTGTCGTCGCGGTAGTGGCCGGTCTCGTTCATGTGCACGGTGAGCTCCACCAGGGTGTCGTAGGCGGCACTGCAGTCCTTGCAGCGGAACTTGCTGGCCCCCGTGAAGATGGAGCCGTAGAGCTTGCTGCTCTGGCGGTAGAGCTGCACGGTGCTGAAGAGGCTGGGCTCGGGCAGCAGGCGGCTCTGCGACACCTGCTGCAGGGTCTTGGCCACGGCGCTCTGGTGCCAGTCGAAGCTGCCGCTGCCGCAGCTGCTGCTGCTGCTGCTGCTGCTGCTGCTGCTGCCGCCGTTGTTCTTGTCCGAGGAGGGCTGGTGCAGGTTGAGGCTGAGGTTGGACCAGTAGGAGTTGGAGAGGAAGTTGTTGTACACGGCCTTCATCTGCTCCAGGCTGTCCGGCACGGTGGTGTCCTCCAGGGGGGCGGGGACCTCCTTGGTCTCCTCCTCGTTCTTGATGGAGCTGCTCTCGAAGTCGGCCATGCGGTCGCTGGTCTCGCTGAGGTGAGACTCGCTGTCCATGTCGTGGCTGGAGAACTCGGCCGCCGGGGAGTTCTGGTAGCTGGGGCAGGTCTTAGCGAGCTCTTTCTCCGGGCACAGGTACTTGGCCGAGGGTTCCCCATCTGCAGCGTATCCCTCCGGGTCCGGATCTTCGTCCACCAGGGCGGCGGCCTTGAGCTCGTCGGAAACGTACGCTGCCCGGGTGGTCACAGGTGGGAAAGAGAGACAGGTAGGAGAGAAAGAAGGGGAGAAAGAGAGGAGAGAGAGAGAGAGAAAAAAAAGCATTAGTAAGTGTGGATCTCTTACCTAGAGAATAGGTTCCTGGCTCTCAGGAAAACACGGCAAACTAGATGGGCACGTGGATTTGTAAAACCAAACAGCTAAAATGTGGTGTTGCTTTGGAGCAAAAAAAAAAAAAAGAAGAAAAAGAAAAAAAAATCTGCTCTTCAAACATAATTTGCACCTTATTCTTCTCAAGGGGCAACAGCTTGAAATTAAAACTAAATTTGAAATTAATGAAGCACATTCTGGAGGTGGCATTCATTTCTAAAGTAATAAATTACTTGTATCAACCTCAGAGACAGCAGTTCCTGTCTGTCAATTAATACGTCTTCTGCTTCTCCTTACCCCTAATGCATCTCGTAACAGACAGATTCGCAATTTAAATTAAGCGAGCGTTTTTTTTTTTTTTACCCATTACTTGTTTTCGAGGCTCGATCTTTAATAAAGTGCAAAAACATCGATACATTTTTTTTTCACAAAGTAAAAAGAAAGCACATCCATTGCAATAAATTAAAACACAACAACAACGACGACAACCGGGTTTGGTGGCTTTATTTTTTTTTTTTTTCACTTTCTTCCTTCTGGAAAAGCAGGTCTCCTAAAAGCCCAGAGTAAGTTCCCTTCCCAGGGACAGGTAGTGGGGGGAGACCTCCAGCCCCGGCCCCGTTTGTGCCCCCCCCCACGTGTGCCCTCAGCCACCTGGGCACGCACGCACACCCGCCACTCGGAATTATGTCAGAACGAGTTCAGGGGAATTGGTATGCCGTGCTCACTCCCGCTGTATAAATATATACAAGACCTTCCAGTGGACCTTACAAATGTCAAAGTGTTTGCTCTTTAGACTACTTTGTCAATATTTACTCGGCATAAGCTGCATGGGCATCCAACAGGGATCCTGTCTTTCTGGAAGCCGCCTAACCAGGCTGGAAATCCGGCGTGCGTTCCCCGAGCACGTGGAGGGCAGGGCCCCGCAGCCGCGGGGTTCTAGAAGATGCACCACGCAAGGAAGCGGAGCCCGGGGAGCTCAGGTGCCGTGGAACCCATTCGGTGGCTCTCGGCATGCATTCGGTGACTCAGGCTCCCTCTCCCGAGTGATCTGGGTCCTCTCGCCAACAGCTGGGCTTGGCCCGCCCCGTGGGGGGCTGGAGGAGAGGCGAAGGGGGGAGAGGGACTCTTAGCTCCTGAACGCTCGCCTGCGTCCAAACGCCAGCGGGCGGGTAAGCGCGGAAGGTGGCCGGATGGCGCAGTGCTAAGGGCGACGCTGATCGAAACGAAAAACACTCAGCGAAGGAGAGGGCGCTTTGTTTGCAGAATTCGCTCTGGAAACTTCCAAGATGTGCCACGGGTCAATTTCACATCAGGAAAAAAAAAAAATGAAAACAGTGAAAGGGTTCTTCTCTTGAAGCCAAAGAGATGCTCCCTCTGTGTTTTTCCTTCCAGGTCAATTGCGAGGTTTTCGTTATTTTTTTTCCCGTTAAGCCCCACACTTTGAGTGCCAAGGTCGCTCAGCTGAGACAGGACAGAGCCGTGCCCCAACGCCGACGTCACCTGACCTGGTGAGGGGCCGGCGTCCCAGG
This sequence comes from Mirza zaza, assembly GCA_008750895.1. NCBI lineage: Eukaryota > Metazoa > Chordata > Mammalia > Primates > Cheirogaleidae > Mirza > Mirza zaza. Next base: position 5,609 of record VSMD01103002.1, on the reverse strand, counting down.
TACGCACGGGGACAGGGGCTCTTCGGCTCGTGTGCAAACGCTGAAGGAAGGATCTTGCATGAGAGCCACGGAAGGTCCCTCACAAGCCACCAGGAGAAAGTTCCCCCGCACGGGTCGGCTGAGGAGTGACGCCCTACAGTGACCCTTAAGTTTGCGCCACATGCTTACAGGTGACAAATTAAAATGATGGTGGCAGTTTTCCTAATCCCGGATGAGCAGGGAAATACAGTGCTGGCCGGGGCTGGGGGGGGGGTTCCTTTGCTGGCCACACTGAAGGACGTGGATGCATGAGCCAGAAACAAAAACAGGAAAAGAAAATCAAGACCCCTCGCTCTCCTCCTAGAACCTTCCCCAGCTTGCAGAAGGTTCTAGACATCTGGATGCACAAACTCCAAGAAGGTGGCAGGCCCCCAGGGAGGGCGGCTTGGGGGAGAGCAGCCGCGGGTCCCAGTGTGCACGGTTGGTTTCTTCACCGGAAGTCCTGCGTGCCAGGAACCCATTGGGTCCTGGGCAAGCTGGAGCATGGCGGCGGGTCACCCCGGCTGGGGCGCACAGTGTGGCCACGGCCAGACCTCTCCGGGAATCCTTGCGGCCGGGTTTAGGCAGAGGCAGCTCACGGTCTGCACTGGGTGCCCACAGGGATGAGGTTTCCACGGTAAGGAGCTTTATTGACAACAGCCAGGCTGGGAAGAGAGGAAGCCACGTACGTGGCCTGTGCTCCTGCAGTGTAGACCCCAGGAAAAGCCTGGCCCTGTGAGATACGAGTGGACGTCGAAGCCCCCCCGTTCTCTCCTGGGGGAGCCCCTGGGAGCGGCCGCCCGCAGCAGGACCCCACACCCTGGGCCTTCTCCTCCTACGACGGCCCCTGCGACATCAAGTCTGGGAGAGACACGGCCAGAGGGTGGCTGCCACGGCAGGACACCAGGCAGCCAGAAGAACCGGGAGCCGAGAGTGGACATGTGGGAGGGCACTGTGGCACAAAGGCCACCGGCTGGGACAGCAAACCCAGGGGGGCTCCGCCGGCCCCCTGCCCCTTCCACCCGGCAGCAGCGCGGCTCTCCGCGGCAAATCCCCCCCCCACACGCCCCCCTCCCGCCCGCACCCACCGTGGGAACGTCCACACGGCACCAGGAGCCCGGCAGGCTGTCCGGAGCACCCACCTGCACTGTCACTGCGGTGGCCGCCCCCGTCCCACTGTGCGTTGTCCGTCGCACAGCAAATCGTCCTGATGACCGAGGAGGAAATGAGTACCGGGAGAGAAGTACGGCCAAGCCCCCCGGTGGGAACGGAACCGGACTTCGATGAAAGTCAAGACGCTCTAGCGCCGAGGTGACCTGCGTCTCGGGAAGCCCCGGCCTCTCCGGGGTCTCCACGAGCACCCCGCCGTGCACCGTCGTGGCGGGGGGCTCGCGCCCTATTCCTTTGCGCTCGGGTGTCGGGGGCGGATAACGCCCAGTGGATGATGAGAGAAAAGCAAGCGGGTGCCAAGGGTTAAAATAAGCCAAAGTCTTCTCTCCGGATCCCAAGGGGACAGGTGTGTCCTCAGGTGGAGCCCAAGACTTCCGCCCTCCCACCATTTCTCTTCCCTCCACGCGGGAAAGGAGCGGGCGGGGCAGCGGCCCCACCCCAACCCCCCACCGTGTGCAACAATTATGCTCCTCTTGGAGAAGGGCACGCGCTCTCCAGGACCGAACTTCAGACATTCTTCTAGGACAGGCGTCCTCAAACTGCGGCCCGGGGGCCACGTGCCGCCCGCCTAGCACATGTATCCGGCCCCGCCGGGTGTTTTTGCCGCCGCCGCCTGTCCTGCTTAGCGGCTGACTCGTCCCGGGCTCACAGTGTTCACTCTCCAACGGTCTGGGGGACGGTGAACTGGCCCCCTGTTTATTTACTTATTTATTTATGTATTTATTTTTGAGACAGAGTCTCACTATGTTGCCTGGGCTAGAGTGAGTGCTGTGGCGTCAGCCTCGCTCACAGCAACCTCAAACTCCTGGGCTCAAGCGATCCTCTTGCATCAGCCTCCCAAGTAGCTGGGACCACAGGCGTGCGCCACCATTAGCCCGGCTAATTTTTTGTATATATATTTTCAGTTGGTCAATTAATTTCTTTCTATTTATAGTAGAGACGGGGTCTCGCTCTTGCTCAGGCTGGTTTCGAACTCCCGACCTCGAGTGATCCTCCTGCCTCGGCCTCCCAGAGTGCTGGGATGACAGGCGCGAGCCGCCGCGCCCGGCCTGGCCCCCAGTTTTAAAAAGTTCGAGGGCCCCCGCTCCAGAACGCGGAAGTGGGCCCGGTGAGAAGGCAGGGGATTGAAGGCCGGAAGCGCTCGCTCACCCCACAAACGCACGCTGAGCGCCGCGCCAGCCGCGTGAGCTGCTGCAGCTCACGAGCGGAGGCTCGTTCTCTTTCTCTGGGCCTCGGTTTCCCTATCTGAGCAGGGCAGGGCACTGGAGGAATGATCCGTAAAGGTGCTTCCTTCCTCTTCTACGTTTCCACTGTGTTACGGCCTTTTTCCGAAAAAAAAGGTAAAGGACCGAGGCGCGAGCTCGTTCACGCCGGCCGCTCTCTGCAAGCACGGCCTCCTCTCCGACACCCGGCGGCCAAGCCGGCCCCTCGTCCTTTCGGCTCTAGACTGGCCCTGACGTGCAAAGTCCCTGGCCGGACAGACGGAGGGACTTCCAGACCTTGGTGAGCACATTGGATCGGGCAAGGTGAGGGAGGGGAGCCTGGGGGTCTCCGGTCACTCTCTGCAAGACGCTGGTCTTCCGTGGCCCGACCGCAGGCACCGGCCACCGCACAGACCTGGCAGTGGAGCATGCATGGCTTTGGGATGGTGCTCCCCGGTTGTCTTAAAGAGTTATTTCATGGGCCGGGCGCGGCGGCTCAAGCCTGTCATCCCAGCACTCTGGGAGGCCGAGGCGGGCGGATCGATCGAGGTCAGGAGTTGGAAACCAGCCTGGGCAAGAGCGAGACTCCGTCCCTACTATAAAAATAGAAAGAAATTAATTGGCCGACTGATATATACAGAAAAAAATCAGCCGGGCACGGTGGCGCATGCCCGTAGTCCCAGCTACTCGGGAGGCTGAGGCAGGAGGATCGCTGGAGCCCAGGAGTCTGAGGTTGCTGTGAGCGAGGCTGACGCCACGGCACTCGCTCTAGCCTGGGCAACAGAGTGAGACTCTGTCTCAAAAAAGAAAAAAAAAAGTTATTTGATGGTTGGTGGTGCTCACCAGGGATTCGGGGTGGGGGGTGTAGACCCACATCTGAGGGATGCGGCGAGCATTGTGGGGGGGGAAGGGCATACCTCTAACCCTTCCTAGAGGCAAAGATATAAAATGTAACCAAAATGTATCGGGTGTCGGGCAGGTGGGAGGGGGAGGAGGGGACGGGTGTGTACACGCATAATGAGTGAGATCTGCGCCGTCTGGGGGATGGACACGCCGGAAGCTCTGACTCGAGAGGGGAGGGCTGGCAAGGGCGATATATGTAACCTTAACAAATATTTGTACCCCCAAAATATGATGAAATAAAAAAAAAGAGAGAGAGAGATTTGAGTCCTTTATACTATCCGACTTTCTGCAGATTCCTTGCCTGAATTCCCTAAGGGTGAGGAGGACCTCACAGCCTCACCCTGCACACAGTAGGCCAGCAACTGGGCGCCGGCTGTCTCACCTGGAGAGAAGCTAGCTGGAGGTTACTTGCAGCAGCAAGGCGGTATTGACGGCCTTAGCGGCCGACAGGGTCCGCCCTCGCTCTCTGTGCCTCCCACCCTGGCAGGCATCTCCCCCACCGTCCCCCCACCCGAATTCCCTGACTCCGTCTCCAGCTCCTTCAATCTGGTCCCCACCGGGCAGAAGCCACCAGGACTGTCACGGAACAGCACCCGGTCATGTCCCTCCCCCCACCTAACACCCTCGGGGACGTCCCCTCGGACTCGGGAGTTCCTCAGAGCAGCCCCGAAGTCCTCCGCCAGCTGGCCAGCCCCCTGCCCCGGCCTCCGCGCAGCCCCTGGCATGCGCCTCGACCTCCCACTCCTCGCTGTCCGCCGCCGCCCCCTCTGACAGACACCCTAGCATGGAGGCCACGAGGCAGAGGACGAAGCGACCTGCCTCTCCCCACTCCCCAGGGGAAAGGCCACTTCTCGGGGGCCCCGGCTCTTGCCTCCCCAGCCCTGACACCCTCTGCCTTCCCATCACGAAGCACGCCGCTGGCGTCACTCGGCCCGTTACAGGAAGCCTGACAGGTGTTCCAGGTGCCCCAACAAACCGTGAGCTTTGTGTGGCCAGGGCCAAACCCACCGCCACGCCCCCTGCCCCAGACACCTGTTGCCTCCCTTACTGGCCATCTCCACATGGCCCCTCGGCACTCGTCCCCGGGATGAATGAATGAATGCAGGAACCTCACGGACGGCATCTTCCGACCTCTGGAACAGTTGCCGAGACATTTTGGATTGATCCAGGCTCCAGCCGGACCCGGAGCAAAGCGGATGTGCCAGGGTGAGATCCAAAGTGCTTCCGGGGGCTGTTCTGTCCGAGGGCAGCTGGCGTTTGCTGAACGGGCTTCTGGGCTGGACGGCACGACAGCGCCCAGCACGGATGGAGAAGGGAGCAAACGCCCCCGCAGGTGGTCTCCTGGCACCCCAATATCCACCTTCCAGATGCATCACCGCCCTCTTTTCCTTTTAACCACTTCGGTACCAGTGTGCACTACAGCCGACAGCCACAGACGGACGCGCACGGCCCGGCGTCCACTACAGCCGACAGCCACAGATGGACGCGCACGGCCCGGCGTCCACTACAGCCGACAGCCACAGGTGGACGCACACGGCCTGGCGTCCACTATAGTCCACAGCCACGGATGAACCCGCACAGCCGTGATATGAAGGTGCACAGCCGAGCGTCGACTTTAGCCGACAGCTGTTATACGACTTTTCTAATTTTTCATTTAGCAAAATAAAATTGTGAACATTTAAAAATCACGTCATGAAAACATACATGTCTGTGTTACCTATTCTGATTCAAGTTACAAGTAAAGCTGCCTGTAAAGTGAAACGAGCTCTCGGTGCTGTCAAGCTTTCCTCGTCGCACAAGAGCAGAACGGACGCGCCGTCCACGCACAGCACAGACTGCCGTGCGGACTGCGAGTGCCGGCCGTGGGCGAGGTGTCGCGGCCGGCGGGCGCCGTGCAGAAGTGGTTAACAGGGATGAGTGAGACCTTCCCTCCCGGCCCCAGGAGGGGCGGCTGGCCTGGGAGCGGAGGACGGCGGTCTCACCCAAACCAGACCAACAGCTGCCAACGGCGCAAAGAAACCCCCGAGAGCCAGCAGACACTGGCAAGTGGGGGGAAGACGGGGTGGCCCGCATTTTGCTTTTCCCCCCAAGTGGCTCCGTCGCAAGAGCCTCTCTCCAAGACTCGAGCCCCTGCCCGGCTCCGGCCGCCCCTGGCTCCCCGCACACGCCCCCACCCCCCTCGCCGGGCAGATGGAGGGGACACGCTCGACGTGGCAAGCCAGAGACCGGCCGCTCCAGACCTGAGGGACAAGGACAGGCCTTCAGACAGCCACGCGAACTGGAGAACGTGGCATGCCCAGAACCAGAAGGGACTCC
>VSMD01103001.1:0-15407 GCA_008750895.1 Mirza zaza | reverse complement strand
TTTCATTTTGTGCTTTAAAAGAAGGCCATGTTATCACTGGCATTCTCTCTTCAGAGTGGTGTGCAGAGTGGTGTTCAGACAAATTCAAGACAAGGGAAACCTAAGTATTCTAAAGTCTTCTGAGATAATCCTGCACTAAGGACTTTTGGAGATGCCTTGGTACCCTAGAAATTTAGCATTTAAACCTTTAAGCTCTTGCCTAATTTCTAACGTTGAAAGGACAATTCGGCATTCTTAGTCACCTTTAATTTTGCTTTGCCACTGGCAGATATGGCAAACATCCACACATGCCGACACAATACATGTTAGAACAGTTTAAATTTGTTGAACATTGCCTTACGCTGCTTCAGCAATTCTCCTAACAACTGGAGGAACTGCCTTTTTCAAAAGTATATGAGACCATATCTACTCTATTATACAAGTCAACACAGAAAATCAATATTAAATTGCTTTCATCTTATTTTATTTTTTTGATACAGAATCTTGCTTTGTCACCCCAGGTGGAGTGCAGTGGCATCATCATATCTCTCTGCAACCTCAAATTCCTTGGCTCAGCCTCCCCAGTAGCTGGGATTTCAGGCACGTGCCACAACACCTGGCTAACTTCTCTTTTTAGTAGAGACGGGGTCTCATTCTTGCTGAGGCTGGTCTCAAACTCCTGATCTCAAGCGATTCTCCTGCCTTGGCCTCCCAGAGTGCTAGGATTACAGGTGTGAGCCACCATCCCCGGCCTTGAATTGCTTTTAAAAAGTAAAAAGTCCTATAACAAATGACTTGGGATGTTCCAAGTTTTTAAATTAACTTTGAAGGGTTAGAGAAAATATAAAAGGAACTGACATTGATTAACATCTAGAAGAATGTTAGCACTATATAGTAAAGTTTTACCCTTAAGGTGTTTATAAAGTAGGAGGAGGCTGAAGCAAGAGGATCACTTGAGCCCAAGAGTTTGAGGTTGCTGTGAGCTAGGCTGATGCCACAGCACTCTACCTGGGGACCTGGGGTGACAGAGCAAGATTCTGTCTCAGAAAAAAAAAAAAAAAAACCTTTGATGGAGGCCAAGTGTGGTGGCTCATGCACCTAGCCTAGTAATCCTCCAGCTCAGGAGTTTGAGTTCAGCCTGGGCAACATAGCAAGACCCTATCTCTTTAAAAAAAAAAAAAATTAGCTGGGCATGGTGGTGTATGCCTGTAGCTGAGGCAGGAGGATTGTTTGAGCCAGGAATTTGAGGGTAATGATGCTACTGGACTCCAGCCCAGGTAACAGAGTGATACCCTTTCTTATAAAAAAAACAAAAGACCAAAACTTTGATGAAGCCATCAAAACTCCACAGCAAGGTATTCAAGGCTACTAGCAAATGGTTTCAGTGGAAACTTACCAGCTTCTTAGTTATTCCTTTCCTTGAAGGTGCAGTATTCCTTCACAGTCTCTGGCCTCTGCTTGTGTCTTTTACTTAACTCGAAATATTACTTTCACTACTTTTTTTTTTTGAGACAGGGTCTCACTTCGTTGCCCAGGCTAGAGTGGGTGCCGTGGCATCAGCCTGGCTCACAGCAACCTCAAACTGCTGGGCTCAAGCAATCCTGCTTCGTCAGCCTCCCGAGTAGCTGGGACTACAGACATGCACCACCATGCCCGGCTAATTTTTTTTTCTCTATATATATTAGTTGGCCATTTAATTTCTTTCTATGTATAGTAGAGATGGGGTCTTGCTCTTGCTCAGGCTGGTTTCGAACTCCTGACCTTGAGCAATCCGCCCACCTCAGCCTCCCAGAGTGCTAGGATTACAGGCGTGAGCCACCGCACCCCGCCCTGTTTTCACTTCTTTAGAAGTCAAAATCCTACTGCTCCTTTAAGACCCAGTTAAATTCCATCTTTTTTCCCTACCTCTCACACTTAGAATCCAGTTACCATAGTACTTTATTTGTATCATTATAACATATTTCATCTCTATCTGATATTATATTAATAGTTTACTGTGAATATATTTGATCCCTAAACTGAAAAATACATTTTCCTTCATAACAGAAGTGATTCTTCTCTTCTGCTCTTCCATATCTTTTAAAATATGGATTTAGACAGGGTGATTTGAGTTGCAGCTTGAACTTAGTTCATGATTCACTTAACAAATGTTTATTTAGTGCCTTCTGCACTTGGGGAAAGAAAAACAAAGCTCCCTAACCTTATGGTGCTTAAATTTTAGTGGAGAGAAATGGACAAGCAACAATAAACATGATAAAGTAAATTAGTATACTGAAAGAATGATGAGTGCTTTGCAGAAAGGAAAACAAAAATAGGGCAAGATGCGCATCAGGAATGCCAAGGATGTGGGGTCAAGTTACAATTTTAAACAGGGTGAGGGCAGGCTAGAGCTCATAGAGAAAGTGAAATTTGACTCTTCTCAAATTTGGAACTAGGTGAGGAAGGTGCCAATATCGGGGAAAAATTTTCCAGGCAGAAGGAACAGCTAGTGCAAGAGCTCCAAGAAAGGAGTATGAAGGAGGACCATGTAGCTGGAGAGAGCGAGCAAGGGGTGAGTAGACTGAGAGAAGGCCAGAGTGAAAAATGCAGGGTGCAGGTCATCCAGGGCCTTCCAAAATCCTATTGTAAGGATTTCAGTTCTCACTCTGAAATGGGAAGTCAGTGCAGTGTTTTGAGTGAGGAGAGAAGCATCAGGATCTGACTTATATTTTAAGGGATTATTCTGCTACGTTGAGAGTAAACTGAAGCAGCGAGTCCAGGTAGAAGGCTGTTATGACAATCCAGGTGAGATATGATGGTGGCTCGAAGCAAGGAGATAGCAGTATAGGTGGCAAGAACTGATTTTATGTGTGTGTGTGTATATATATGTGTGTGTGTGTGTGTATCAATTTTATTGATACACATTTATTTATATAGTTTATTATATAAACTATACCCAGAAAAAATGTACAATCCGATCAGTTTTGTCAGATGTACATACTCATGAAACCATCACTACAATCAAGGGAACATTTCTATCCTCCCAAAATTTCCTTTGGCTCCTCTGTAGTCAGTAAGTCTCTCCCACCAACTCTACCCCCCAGGTAAACACTGATCCAATCTCTATCACTATAGAGTAGTTTACATTTTCCAGAATTTCATATGATATAATTGTATCGTATGTACTATGTATACTTTTTTTGTATCTGGCTTTCTGTCACTCAGCATTATGATTTTGAGATTCTTCCATTTTGTTGTAGGATAGATATTGGGTTTGTGGATGGACAAGATTTAGAGTATGAGAGAAAGGAGTAATTGAGGATGATTCCTTATGGGTTTTGGTCAGAGAGACAGGAAAAATGGAGGTGACATCAATTAGAGGGAGAATGACCCAGGAGGAAGAGGCTGGGGAAAGACAGTCAGGAATTAGGCTTTTGATATACTGACCATCAATTGGAGATATTAAGTCATATGCTGGATATAAATAAATCTGGAGTTCAGAAGTAAAGTAGAGACTGGAGAAATAAATTTAGGAATTATCAGCATATTGTCAATGCTGTTAAAGCCATGGTACTGAATGAAATCACCAGGACATGAATTGTACAGAAGAGAAGACTGAGGTCTAGGTTCTGGGACACTCCAACTTTAAGAGACTGGGGAGAAGAAGAAGACCCAAAGGAGACCAAGAAGGAATCTCCAGTAGGATAAAAGGAAAACAAAGAGATTGTGGTATCCTGAAAGCCAAAGTGTAAAGTCTCAAGGAGGTAGGAGTGATAACTGTGTCAAATGCTGCTGATAGGTCAAATAAAAGACAGAAGATTGGCCATTAGATTTAGCAACATGGAGGTCATTGGCGACCTTGATAAAAGCAAATTTGGTGAAGTGGTAGAGACACAAGCTTTCCTGGACAGGGCAAGGAGTGACTGGGAGGAAAGAAATTGGCAGCAAGTACAGACAATATTTTGAGGAGTTTACCTGTAAAAGAGAACAAAGAAAGGGAGATGTAGCTGGGAGGGAAAGAGAAGAGGAGGTTTTTGTTTGTTTTTAAGGTGGGAGAAATAAGAACATGTTTGTGGGCTGATAAGAGAATGATCCAGGAGGAGGAAAAACTGGGGTAGGAGAGAAGGGAGAATTGTTGCAGCAATGACCTTGAGAGGACCAGAGAGGGTGAGATTCAGCAGGTCAACAAAGGCTTGACTTTAGGTGGGAGCACAGAGAGTTATCTATGGTAATTTACTTGCTTTTTAACCTTTAGCAAGTTACCTAATCCTTTTAAGCCTCAATTTCCTTATCTGACAATGAAGATTGAAAATGTGTTTGAGAGAGCTGTCCTAAGGATTGGACAAGAAAACATATGTGTCTGACCCTTGGTTGGTATACTCATTATATGTTAGCTGCCTTCTCTTTATTTATAACTTTTAAAATGAAACCATTAATAAACCGCATTTTATCTTGTGTAATAGTTAAAAAGGAACATATACTCTTCCTTTTCAATCATAAACTTGACTGCAGGAATGATCTTTTGACCTTATTCTCCTTAGCACAAGGGTCTTAACTGAAACAGATTCTCAATAAATACTCTTCAAATTTACTTCAATAATGTAGGAAGGAAATTCTTTCTGTAGTATTACAAATGCCAAAAATATGAATAAATCTGTCCAGTACTCTAGTGTCTAGTCCTGTTTGTCAATCTTTAAAAAAAAAAAAAATCTTTGCCTACTTTTGAATGAACAAAAAAAGCTCATGTCCTCTTTTTAATTGATTTAACATTTCAAAGTATCTCACCCATAGCCATTCTGAGTAAAACACCGTACCTCCTGGGCATTAGGAATCACTGTTCTAGTACTAAAAATGGAAGGAATGGGCATGATTTGGTTAGAGTGGGGAGCAGAGAATACATACTCTTCATGTTCCAATTAATTCAAATCTCCTAGGACACCCTGGAATGATCTGCTGGTAGATGACTAGATCATATGTGTGACTGTGTGTGTATGCATACATGTATGTGAGATAGATGCAAGGGGGTAGGGAAGAGAAAAAAATGACAAAAACAAACATGGCGGGGTGTGCTCAGAGCAGGAGGCCTGAAGAATGGCTCTTCTGTTTACAACACACCCAACAGGAATCTCAGGTCACTGTGATGAGGGACACAAAACTTGTGGCCTCCCTATGAACAAATGCCCTACATGTGAAGAAGAAAAAAAGTTATAGAATCTAGGTGATTGGTGTATGGGTGATCACTGTATAATTCTTTCAACTATACTGTATGTTTGAAAAATTGCCTAAAAAAGTATTAGAAAATAAAAAAAAAAACATGGCAAACACTTAAAATTTGGTCAATCCAGGTAAAAGCTTTATGAAACTTTTCTGAATTATTCTTATAACTTCTATAAATTTAGGGGAAAAAAGGAACGGAACAGGGGAGACTGACATCACCTCTCTAATAGTTTAATCTTGACTTAGACAATGTGACATCATAGGCCATCCATTTAACTTCTGTACCTCAGTTTATTTTCCTATAGAATGGGTGATATTTTCACTGTCTTCAAGGTTAAGGTATATGACATTTAATTGTTATATATGCATTTTTAAATTTTTACAAAAGCCAAAGTATTGATACCTAAAAATTTTTAAAGAATCAATATTTTGAATCACATTTAGCTTACAACATCTAGCTCTTGAGTAGCTGTAATAAACTTAATATAGATGGGCAGAATTGGGTCATTATATAGGAAAATAGGTTTTAAACAACTTTAATATAAGAGCCAAAAACTGACCAACAAACAGAGCCACTGGCTAGTATAGCGTTTTAGAAAACAGACAAACAACAACTATCAGATTTGACTATGTATAGGTGGAACAAGCACTCTTCTTTCCTTTGCTGCAATTTTACCTCTTGTATGTTCTCATATCCTGAAGCTTTATACCTTTACCATATCTCTCTGGTCCTGGGTTTGCTACCCCTGAAAAGATTTCTTCTTCCTCATGATTAATAAGAATTTTTTAAAGGATTGATATTGGCTTCAGTCACATCAGAAGAGATCAAGGTAAAAAGTTGACATGAGAACTAGAATGGAAGATGAATGGCTTAAAGAAAGAGGTTCTGAAACCCTAGACACCAGTCACTAGCCAAACACAGAGGAGAAGTCATGTACTAAGACAACTATGAATCAAATGTCACAACATTAAACTTTATGTAATCTGGCCCTTCCTTAATTTCCTGACTGCATTCTGTATCACTCTCTGTTCCTTTTTGCCACACTTCAGCCACACTGACTTTCTTTTCATTCCTCAGAGCATCACAGGGCTGGCTCCTTCTTGACTTTCAGATTTCTACTCAAATGTCACCACCTCAGAGAGGCCTTCCCGGACTACCCTCATCTAAAGTGCCTTTTCTCCCTCTTAGTGACTCTCATCACTCTGTTTTCATTATAGCACTTGAACTTATCAGAAATTATTTTATTTATACATTTGCTTATATTTTTGTTTCTCTCCTGCCTGTCCTATTCATTGCTATATTCCTCTGTACATAATAGGCACTTGCAAATATTTATTAGAAGAATAAAAAGATTGAGGGGAGGAAGGGGGCAGGGGCAATATTTGTAACCCTAACATTATTTGTACCTCCATAATATGATGAAATAAAAGAAAAAAAAAAAAAGAATAAAAAGAGATGCCCAAATTATGTTTTTGTATTAGAAACAATCACATGGTCAAAAGTGATCAGCAAAATCCTACTAAGAAACCAGAAGAACTAGCGTCTGTTCAGAGAAATAGAAGTAGAAATAAGAAAAATGTAATAATTTTTAGGAATGTGGACAGATACACAGTTGGTAATGTTGTTACATGTCCAAATATAAGTTGCTTATTTTTTGTGTTTTAATTGACAAATAAAAATTATATATATTTACAGTGTATAATGTTTCCATATATGTGGATACATTGTAGAATGGCTAAATAAAGCTATTTAACATACACATTATCTGACAGATTTATTTTGTTTTCATGGTGAGAACACTTAGAATCTACTCTCTTAGCCATTTTCAAGTATAAAATATATTGTTATTAGCTCTAGTTAGGTGCTTTTTATTATAACCCAAACTATTTCTCAGAAAACAGAGTTAGTCATTCCATATCTTAGCCCTTAGAAAGTCTCTCAAATTCCAAGGATCTCTCACAATTTCTTTTGAACAACAAACTACTAATTGTGGAAGACATCAGTTTGAAACAACCCAATTAATTCTACCTTTGGATACTTATTCAGGTCACTAAAAACAAAAGGGAGATTTAATAATTATTCTTGAGGGCATCGCCTCCAAATTGTAAATACTAGGTCAGTAGTTCTCAAACTTTAATGCACATCCATCACCTGGGTATCTTGTTAAAATGTAGATTCTCAGTAGGTCTGGGGCCAGAGAGCCTGCATTTTTAGCAAGCACCCAGGTAATGCCGTTGTTGTTTGTCCACAGATTACACTGAATGACAAGACACAAGATGAAGTTGTAAACAAGCTTTAAAAAATCACTAGTATAAGAATCTGAGAAAACCATCATTCTTGATGTAACACCACCACCATCTCAGTAGCCTCTGTGACATAGTGACACACACAGAAAATATCATATCACAGCCTTATCTCTTAATTCATCACATCATCATTTACAAGTATGTATAAATGCAGTACATTTAATAAATTTCTGATGTTCCTTGTTAGCACACCGAAAAAAAATCACCAAGAGCAAAATAGTGTTACATTGTCAGGATCACAAATATACACTCATATGAAGAAAAAAAAAAATAAATACCCACACCTGTTCTAATGTTTTGGGAATGAATTCTTTTGTTTTTGCATAAAAATTCCTGTGACAGCTTCATATACAGGTTCAAAAACAGCTAGACAGAAGTGAAGATGATATGCTCTGGGGGAAAAAATGTAACAATAATGACAACAAAGATACCAATGTTGAAGATATATAGATGAAGAAAATAAAACAAGAATGAAAAATAAAGTGTTTTACAATTAATGTTACTAGCTAGCGCCCTGAGCTGAGGACAAAAAAATAAATAAAAAATAAAATAAAATAAAATTAATGTTACCAGAAATTTGTACATAAATCAATACAGTAAATATTCTACATAGATATTTAACTTTTTCATTTATATTTCTAGAACTTTACATATTTAAGGTGGCTAGTAAACTGTGAAAACAATCTTCCTATCAAAAGCGAAGGTTAACCTTGCATTTGTGATCACCTTATATTCAGGCATATATGCTATGTTGTTCTTACTCAGTCCTATGCCCTAGCCCATAATCTACATCCCAAAAGCTAGTGCTTTCCTAACTTTTATATTTATTAGAAAGAAAGCCATTTGCATTTCATATTTCTCTTGTAATCCAAGCTGGTAGGTTTCTTCCATGGCCCTTGTGTTCCCTTGTATGTGCATGATACCACGTATGAGACCACACAATGATTATAACTATACATGATTATTACTTGAATAAAGGCCTGAAAAGAAAAATCTGTTGAGCCAAATTATTCAAAAGGAGTAAGTTTTGCCATTGCAAGTACAATGTACTATTCTTAGAAGCTAACTTCTACAGAGATCTAGAAATGATTTTATTAAAAAGTAACAACCCAACTATCCAAGATGGACATAAGGAACAAAGACACAAACCTTGAAGTAAAAAGCCTTGGAGTGATGGGCAAAGAACATACGCTTTATAGCACAGAAGAAAACACAATGCTAAAGTCAAAGACTAGATCCAATAGATCAAAACAGAAACAGTGAAGAATGTGAACGATACCTTACTTGACAAAGTACTTCATAATGCTTTTAAATTCTATTCTAGCCATATCTGTCAAAAATGAGTATAATTCTAACCATGATTATTGGACTCAGGACTCTGTGTTTATCTTATTATACCCATATTAAATTTTTAAGATCTAAGATTTATTACAACACAATGATTTCAGTAAGTTTTCTTAGTATCTTAGTTTTATCTGTCAAATGAGAGGCTTGAGCTAGATAATCTAAAAAATCTCTTCTGTCCCTATATTTTTATGATTTTAAAATATATATTTACGTCTATAGGGAAGGAAAAGAGCATGCTAGGCAGCTGAAAGATGCAAAGAGATGGGGATTTTGTAAGGTTATTACTGCTAATTTTATCTCCTCCTCCCATAAATTCATGATTATAAAACCAGAGTTTTTTCAAGGCAATACCTTCAATCAGAAGCAACTACTTAAGTAAAAAAGGAAAAACACATTTACATTGTTCTCCATCTCCCAATGATCCAAATAACTTAATTTTAATCAGTAACATGGAAGTGTTATAAAGTTAGATAAGGGAGCACGAATTTTGCTAGTAAATTTTGGGCAATTTTACTACTCAAAAGGTTTTTTCCTCCTTTAAAATCTTGCCATCTGTCAGCAGGTCATTAACCTATACTATAATTTTTAAATGTAGAATTACACAGGTCCAAAGTTCTTTAAAGATCAAGCTGTTAAAAATATGAGATTAAATTAAAAAGATAATTGTACCAAAAAAGATAAAATAAACAAAAATTAGTATCCCTCAAATATACAAAACATTAAGGCCTTCTAACCTTCAAAGACTATGCACTTGTTTCAGCACTGTTTTTCCCTCCTACATAAACTTATTTCAATTTATTACAAAACATTCAACAGAGGCTCCTACAACTTTTTTACTCTTATAGCTATCTTGAGGTCAAATACAGTAGTGCCCATTTAAAAAAAAAACACAATAAATTATAGCCCATGATGGCAAATCAAAAAAGGCACACAATGTGTTTTGAGATGTTTTTATAGGTTTAAGGTACTTAAGGTTTCTCATAATTTTGGGACTTATTAGATGTTCTATTTGTGCTCAGTTTAAATTACTTTTTAATTTTTTTTTTGAGACAGAGTCTCGCTTTGTTGCCCAGGCTAGAGTGAGTGCCGTGGCGTCAGCCTAGCTCACAGCAACCTCAAACTCCTGGGCTCAAGCAATCCTGCTGCCTCAGCCTCCCGAGTAGCTGGGACTACAGGCATGTGCCACCATGCCCGGCTAATTTTTTCTATATATATATTAGTTGGCCAATTAATTTTCTTGCTATTTAGAGACGGGGTCTTGTTCGTGCTCAGGCTGGTTTCGAACCCCTGACCTCCAGCAATCCGCCCGCCTCGGCCTCCCAGAGTGCTAGGATTATAGGCGTGAGCCACTGCACTCAGCCTCTAAAGGTTATTAAAAACAAAACAAAACAAAAAAAACCTTTTGAGTGTTTATCTTGGTGGCTGACGACTAGGGGGGGAAAAACCCCAGTTATGATATAATTGTATTCCTGCAAGTCTCTGTTGAAAGAGTCAAGCTTCTTTGATAGAGCTTAACTTGGGGACGGCGGGTATTTTGGGTTTTCTTCTCCATCCATCCCCTTAACCTGTAATTAAAGCTGGATATGTACAAATACAGCAGAATTACTGGGTAAGAGCCATTTCAGGAGGGTACGAATTGCTTCTGTGCTAAGTCTAGGATATCAGCTAGGAAACATCATCAAAGGAAATCAAGGCGATTCCTTTACTGATAAGGAAATTGTAAAGAATCTCTTTGGAGCTAGAAACAGCAAGCTCAGAAATGCAAATGTGCCCGAGTTCATCTGAACAACAACAATCTCCCCCATTTACTATCTAGCAAAAATTGAAAGAGCAGAACCAAAAGCTCAAAAGATGGAAGGTGTAAAAGAAAGTCTCTTTTCTGCTCAGCACTTTGGCAGGCATAGCACTGAATTTGCATCTGTCTGAGTGGTAACTTCCAAAAGTCTCAGAAAGTAAATGTGAGCTGAATATCAAGCGATAAAAGAGATAATTCTGAGATGCTGTGTTTGTGTGGGAGGATTGGGAGTTGAGCACCAAAGAGACTAGGAGAGTGAAGAAAGCTCACTAACCTAAAACCGACTCTAAGTAAAAGTGAATTCAGAGCAAGTTTTCTAAATAATCTCATTATAGCATGTGCACACACAGAAAATCTTTAGTATACTGATGGATATTTTTCAAAGTGCACTTTTCTTACTGAACTCTATTGTTCTTTCCATTTCTAAACAATCCTATGTCTGTGGCCTATTTACTTCCTTCTTCTATGCTCATCTCTCTTTTCTTAGGACCTTCCCTTTCTCTCTCTTTTTAAACTGCCCCCCCTTCATAAAGGCAGAAATGACCAAATCTAGTTTTACTTCAAACACAAATATTTTAGTTGTACATTTTTTTCCCCCTCTCCACATTCACCTGCCTGGGTTTCCCTTAGTGCTTGATAAATGTTAGATAGTATAAATGCCACAAGCAGCTGCAAATGTCACCATCAAGGAAGGCTCCATTAAAGCTGCAAAGAGGTGGAAACATCAACGAAAACAGTTAATGAAAGCTAAACACAAAATGAAAAAAATGCCAGTATTTAGCAGAGTGCCTGGTACAGAGGGAAGTTGATAATAAAAGTTTGTTTAAGTGTCTGCTGAAATTTTAAGGACCTTTCTCACTACATGCAACCATGTACTTTGTAAGTATACTCTCTCCAAAGCTAGAAGAATTCATGGTTGGGGATTCAGCAAAGATACTTTGTCATTTAAAATTGCAGTTATTAAAGCCTGAAGGAGTGGTCAGAATATTCAAAGTTCAAAGCAGGACAAGGATGAATGCGTCAAAAGAAAGGCTGGAGATGATCATATTGTGATCATATTTTTTTCTTCTCAGACTATTCCCCTTTAACTTTAACAGAATTATATTACTTATAAAGAAAACTTAAATTTAAATTCAAGATGCATTCCAATATTTGTATGCTTTCAGATATTTTTCTGGTAGGTGTTTGTCTGCCTCTGTTCTTATTCACTCATCTCTAATTCAGGAAAATAAAACAAAGCATGACTTTGCACCCAGATCAAACAAGGAAATCAGGGTGATCTGTACTATCCTCACCTTACTGACCATATCCACGCTCTGTTGAAGGTGACAGGAGGCAGAGCAAAATGTTGGCAAGAGGGAAAATTAGGTCGAGAGCCCCAGGTTTCAGAATGAATGATAGTGCAGCCTGGAAGATTTTGTCATCGTCTCATCTCTACTGCCAACTACTGACAGCAGTCTGTTGTGCTAGTTAAGAACATTAATCAGATGCAAGATTACCTGTGTTTGAATTGTGCTTCTGCCTCTAACTTATGGTATTGGTCAGGTAACTTTAACCTCTCCAAGTCTCAATTTTATCATGGGTAAAACAGGGATAATCAAAATACCCATAACTTGTATATCATTATAAAGATTATATGAGATATTTCAAGTAGAAGGCTGTCATATCAAATCACACAATAATTATTTTAACTATTACCTATTATTAACAATAAAAATAAATTGTATTTCCTATTTTCTATGTCTATTGATAGAACCAAGATAATGTCACACTGAGTTCACATTCAACCAAATGTTGAATACTTGATTGTGTCGGGTGTAATGATATACTTTCTTTATGCTCCTGGACCTGCCCTTCCCTTTTGTGTTCTCATGCCAATACCACTTTGCAGAACAGAGTTTGGCACTGTTTCAGTGAAGTCACTATCTATATACCACTTTGTTATGAAGTGATTTAACAGACTACGGTTTTAAGTTGTTGAAATGGCAAGCCGTGTTTTTCAGAAGACATTCTTTTATGAATTCCAGTGCAATAAAATAGTTCAGTGATTCAACCAGCTGAATTATATTTCATTCACTTAGACGAAAATTCCACTAAAGAAAACTAAAGAGAACGTACTTCCCTTTAATTTTTGCTCTCCAGAAATGTCAAATTTGGTGATATTTCTCATACTGAGCACTAGAACTCTCAAAGGTCTCAGGGAAGAGACACAAGCTGTTTGAACTAGGCTGACTATGAAATATATTAACCAAAAAGAGGCCTTCACCAGTTAGTATTGAATTATGAATTGCCTCTTCCTAGACTTCTTGGTATGATATGTGATTATTTCTTTATACCTTAATTTAAAAAAATTACCATAAGTTATGTTTACAGCAAGGAACTCCCTAAATACTTAACAAGTCTGCATGGTTACAATGTTCTCTAAACTAGAATGTGATCTGAAATAAAGACAATGTTAAAATAAGCCACCGATAAATGTCATTTCTGCTGCTTTAAGGCTTTTGATTTTTTTTGACACAGAAATATGTATTTATTTGATTCCTATGTATTTAAAGACTATAATGAAGTTATATTGTTTTCTAAATAATCTGCTTATTTAACAGTAGTTTAATTTAATGACTATTAATTGAGAACTCAAAACAGCATACTATTGAATTAAGATCTGTACAATTATTCTATCACCTTGCAGAAACCAGTCTATGTTCCAGTGGAGAAAATAACAATGTGGGGGGGGGGGGACATGGAAGGGTAACAGGAGTTGGTAGAGGTAGAAAATTTTGACTCAACACATCCAAGGAAACCACATGATTAACTTTCAGTAATAAACAGATAAATCATATAATATAGAAACCTAATAAATGTAATAATTGTGGGAATCTTTTAGGTGAAGTACAATAGACCATATATCAGATAATATAGACCACTGCAGAGAAACCATATAAAAGTGGAGAGATCTTGATTCAGAAGGTAAAACTTACTTTATATCAGAAGGTTAAAGTAGCTACCGTTATAAACGATGAAGATTCATGCTGAAGGTAAGTTCTATTATATTATACTGCTGATTCTGCTTTGGATATCTTGACACTGGAGAGAAAATGTGAGAGTGCTTAACTGAACAGCCCAAAGATCTGGTGTGTAGGTAGTTCTGATCTGTCACTAACTAGACAAGTGACCTACTTTCGCCAGGTCACAATTTCCTTATCTGGTAAATGAGCAATTTTGGATTTAGAAGGTTTGCAAGATTCCTATGAGCTCTAAAGTGCTACAAACCTATAAATATAAGGAATGCTAGAAAATCCTTGATCTTTTACTATATTGTATATGTTGTCTAGATGCTCCTATTCCACAGTCTGGTTTCCTTGATTTTTGAATGTCTCATACGCACAACTTGTATTTTAGTTTAAGTTGGGGTCTTTTTAGTAACTTGTTCAGACAATGTTCTCAAATCTTTTTCTTTTTCTTTTTTTTTTTTGAGACAGAGTCTTCGCTTTGTTGCCCAGGCTAGAGTGAGTGCCATGGCATCACCCTAGCTCACAGCAACCTCAAATTCCTGGGCTCAAGCAATCCTTCTGCCTCAGCCTCCCGAATAGCTGAGACTACAGGCATGTGCCACCATGCCCAGCTAATTTTTTCTATATATATTAGTTGGCCAATTAATTTCTTTCTATTTATAGTAGAGACGTGGTCTCGCTCTTGCTCAGGCTGGTTTCGAACTCCTGACCTTGAGCAATCTGCCTGCCTCAGCCTCCCAGAGTGCTAAGATTACAGGCATGAGCCACTGTGCCCGGCCTGTTCTCAAATCCTGATGTGTAATAAACTTACGAAAATTGACTGTGCTTATAAAGACTTCAAGAAATTATGGCCATTCCTTCCTTATTTTTAGTTGATATGAAAGGCATATGGCAAACCAGAAAGAATACATCACCTGGAGTTAGAAAGGCAAGGATTTAAATCCTACTCTGCTTAATAGCAAGGGCAGTCATGGGTAAAAGCATGGGTTTTGACTAAAACTGAACCGGGTTCAAATCCCAGGTCTATCCCTAACTAGCCATATGATGATGGGCAAGTTTCAGATATCAAGGTTTTGTTTCATCTGTAAAATGGACATAATAAATGTATTTAACGCATAGCACTGTTTATTGTGAGGATTTACTAAGATAGGGTATGTAAAGTGCTAAAGTGGCTTGTACAGAATAAGCATTCAATGAACTTCATACATTACTACCAGTAAATGAAATAAGATAGTCTATATAGAACATAAATATAAATTATGAAGTATTTAACTGTTAATTTTTTTTTTTTTTACTATTTTTTATATATATCAAAAAGTTGGCTCAATTGTCATTTGATTTTCTTCCCTGCTGCTTTGGATATAGTAATTTCTAGTAACATTCATTACTATATTAGATCTAAAAATTAGATTAGTTTTCTTCCTTCACTGATGCTTAAATTTTGCTTAAATTTTAAATTTTGGAAATGCTTTTCAGATACTTGTAAGAGGACACCATGTTTTCATAAAATAAGAATGTGGAATGTGTCATTATTTGATGACATTAATCAAACCCTGTGTCATTATTTGATTTGGATTTTTCTTTGTCTATCATTTGTTTACCAATAACTTTAAAAATTTTTTTACTTAATTTTTTCACATTTTTTACAATATAAAATCAATACCTTATTTCTTTTCAGTTCAGACAGCCAAGGAAAAGAGATGTTTACCAATAACTTTACTTTTTTAAAAATTTAATGTTTATTTTTTTTTGAGACAGAGTCTCACTCTGTT
>VSMD01102995.1:0-17661 GCA_008750895.1 Mirza zaza | reverse complement strand
ATTTTTTCAAAGAACCAACTTTTTGTTTTATTAATCTCCTGAATAGCTTCCCTGTTTTCAATTTCATTTAGTTCTGATTTGATCTTGTTGATTTCACTTCTTCTTCTGGGTTTGGGGCTGGTCTGTTCTTCTTTTTCCAGCTCTTTGAGTCGTTTCATTAGATTGTCTATTTGTGATCTTTTTGACTTTTGGTTATAGGCATTTATGGAGATAAACTTTCCTCTCAGAACTGCTTTAGCTGTGTCCCAGAGGATTTGATAACTTGTGTCTCCATTGTCATTTTCTTCATAGAATTTTTTTATTTCCATCTTGATTTCTTCATTTATGAAGTAATCATTTAGTAGGAGCTTGTTTAATTTCCATGTTTTTGTGTAGAAATGTGAGTTTCTGTTACGGTTGATTTCTACTTTTATTCCACTGTGATCTGAGAAGATACATGGTCTGATTTCTATTTTTTTAAATTTCTTGAGGTTTACTTTGTGTCCTAGGATATGGTCAATCTTAGAGAATGTCCCGTGTGCTGATGAGAAGAACGTATATTCAGTGGATTTGGTGTGATATATTTTGATTAGATTTTTGTAAAAGCCACATTGGTAGATTTTTTTTCACTTTTTTGCAGGTGGAGGTATAGTTCTTGCACCATTTGTGAAAAGACAATATTTTCTCTATTCAGTTGCTTTTGTTCATTTGCCAATGATCAGTTGATTATATACAAGATCTGTCCCAAAATTATCCAGCCATGTAATACGAAAAATAGAGACATTTATTTAAGAAGATATATGATAAAAGAAACATTGTATGTAGAAAAATGACTCCTCACTTCTCTTCAATGTAGGCACCTCTTAACCTAACCCATACACATTGAATATTCTCAGGTGTTCTACTTGTTGCAGGCCTTCCAGAATGTGGATCATGTTCAATAGATTCTTGACCATCTTTGAAGCATTTGTGCCGCATTTTCATTTGCACTGCACTCATTGCATCATCCATGAAAGCCTTCTGAATTTCCATATGGTTTCTGCAGAAGAATATTCAAGTTTATAGCAAAATCTGATGCAGATTCATTGCTCTATTTGCTCAGTCATTTTGAATGTGATGGTCACACAGTACCCATGCTCACTCAATGGCATCTAGTGCCCCACTGACTAATACAATGAAGTCGTCATTGTTCACACATGTGCATTATAGTCCAATCTCCTTGGCTTCCAGGGTACATTGACATTGCACAAACCATTTTCATTATATTAACAATGGCTGAATACTTTTGGAACAGACCTTGTGTGTGTTTACCATTTATGGGCCCTCTATTTTGTGGCACTGATCTCCTTGTCTATTTTTTCACCAAAACTATGCTGTCTTGATTGCTGTGGCTCTATAATAATTCTCAAAGTTTTATATTGTTAGACCTTTGTCATTTTTCTTCAATACTGTGATTGCTATTTGGGACCATTTGATTTTCCATATAAACTTTGGAATGTTTCTCTTGATATCCACAAAATAACTTGCTGGTATTTTTATTAGTCTTGTGTTATATGTATACATCATGAACATGAAATTATTCTCCAGTGATTTTAGATCCTTTTGATTTTTTTATCACAGTTTTGTAGTTTTGCTCATATAAATTAAGTATTTCGTCTTTGGCGCTAATATGATGGTATCGTGATTATAATTTCAAATTCCAATAGCTCATGGCTGATATATAAGAAAATTTTAATTTTATAATCTTGCAACCTTGATTTAATCGTTTATTCGTTCCAGAAAGTATTTTATTGTTCATGTTGATTCTTTGGAATTTTCTACAAAAAAACCCCCAAAAAACTGTCATCTGAAAAAAAAATAGCTTTATTTCTTATTTTACATTTTGTATAACTTTAATTTCCTTTTCTTGTTTTATTGCCTTAAGTAGGAATCTTAGTACAATGTTGAATAGGAATAGTGAGAGAGGACATCTTTGCCTTGTTTCTAATCTTTAAGGGAAAACATCAAGTTTTTCACCATTAAGTAAAATGCTTGTTTGTTATAGATTATTTCATTGATTTATTTTATCAGGTTGAGAATGTTCCCCTATATATCTGGTTCGATGAGGCTTTTTATCATGAATAGTTATTGGAGTTTTGCCAAGTGCTAGGTCTGCCTCTATTGATAGGTTCACATTATTTTCCTTACCTTACCGGTTGATGTGGCAGATTATATTATTTATATATTTACTTAAATATTATTATATATCATGTTCTTCAGAGTGAGTTATTTAAACTGCAATACTTTAGGGTTTTTTTTACTATCTTTAGATATTTTTTTCTATTTTAATTCTATTGTGATCTGAGAGCATTCTTTGAGCTCTATTATTTTAAGTTTTCTAAGGTATGTTTTGTGTTTCAGAATATGGTCTATATTGATGAATGCTCTGAATGAGTTTTGGAAAAATGTGAATTGAATGTTCTACTGTTGTTGGATGAAGTATTTTACAAATATCTGTTAGATTTAGTTGAAAGATGGTGCCATTTAGTTCAACTATATTCTTACTGATTTTCTGCTTGCTGAACCAGTCCCTTGCTAGTAGACAGGTGTTGAACTCTCCTACTGCTATATTTTGGATATTTGACTTTCCAAACATCATGTTGAGATTTTATTCCCAATGTTGGAGTCAGGGCTTAGTAGGAGCTTTTTGGATCATGAGGCACCAACTATAATTGTGGATTTATCTATTTCTTATTACATGTCTATTAGTTTTTGCCTCACACATTTTGATGCTTTCTTGTTAGGTGCAACACATTAGGAACTGTTATGTCTTCTGGGAGAATTTCCCCCTTTATCATTATGTAATACTCCTCTTTATGCCTGATAATTGTCCTTTCTCTAAAATCTGATTTTTATGAAATTAATGAAGCTATATCAGCTTTATATTTATTAGTTTTAGCATGACGCATTTTTCTCCATCCCTTTACATTAATTTGTAGATGCTTTTGCAATTAAAGTGGGTCTCTTGAAGACAGCATAAACCTGAGTTCTGTTTTTTGATCCACTTTGACAGTCTGTCTTTTCATAGGTACATGTGGACTTTGAAAATTAAAGTGATTCTTTATATAGTTGGATTGTCACTTACCAAATTTCTTTCTGTTTTCTATTCATTGCCCTTGTTCTGTTTCTATTTTTGTCTTATGCTCCTTTTACTACCTTCTGTGGCTTTAATTGAGTATTATCTATGCTCGCATTTTATGGTATTTCTCAGAATATCAATTATAATTCTTAAAACCATTTTTAGAAGTTGCCCTATAGTTCACAATACGCATTTACAACTAAGTTCACTTTCAAATAACACTATAATATTACATATGTAGTGTAAGTACATTGTAACAGAGTATTCCTAGTTTCTCTTTCTTGTTCCTTCTGATATCTATGTCCTTCATTTCACTTATTGACAATCTACAACAAAGATTTCATTGCCATTATTTATTTGAGCAAACTGTTGTTATATAAATTACAATAATAGAAATGAAAGATTTTAATTTTTCTTCACTTATTCCTTCTCTTATACACTTCTTTTCTTTATATAGATCTGAGCTTCTGATCTATATAATATATTTTCTGTTTGGAGAACTTCTTTTAACATTTCTTGCAAGGCAGGTCTGCTGGCCACAAATTCTCTCAATTTTGTTTGTCAGAAAGAAAAACTTAATTTTTCCTTCACTTTGGAGGATAATTTTGCTGGATATATAAGTCTAGGTTGAAAAGTTTTTTCTTGACTTCTTTTTTAAACTTCAACATTTTAAATGTTTTACTTATCTTTCTTCATGCTTGCATTATTTCTGAGAAGTCAGATATAATACTTAACCTTGCACCTCTGAAGATAAAGTGTTCTTTTCTTCAGCTTCTTTCAAGAATTATTTCTTTTTTCTTTGATTCTCTAGAATTTGAATATAAAATGCCTAGATGTAGTTTTTAAAAAAATATTTGTCTCACATTTTATTCTCTGAGCTTTCTGTGATTTTTTATTTGTCATTAATTAATTTTTGGAATGTTTCAGTAATTATAACTTCAAACATTTCTTATGTTCCTTTTTGCCTTTCTTTTTTTCCCATTATATATGTCACACATTTGGTAACAGTCCCACTGCTCTTGAGTATTCTGTTCTATCTTCATTATTTTTATCTCTTTGTATTTCAGTTCTGTTATTTCCACTGACATTTTCTCGAAGTCACTGGTTTTTTTTTGTTGTTGTTGATATTTTTGTCTCAACCATTTCCAGTCTATTCTTGAGCCCATGGAAAGCATTCTTCATTTCTGGTATGTTTTTTGTGACTTTTAGCATTTCATTTTGATTCTTTCTTAGTGTTTTCATCTCTCTGTTTACATTACTCATGTGTTCTTGCATGTTGTTCACTTTTTCCATTGCAGTCCTTAACATATTAATCACAAGTATTTTAAATTCCTAGTCTGATAATTCCAAGATATCTTCCATATATGAGTCTGGTTCTGATTATTGCTGTATCCCTTCAAGCTGTGTTCTGTGTCTTTTAGTATGCCTTCTGATTTTTTTTTTTTGTGGAAGATAGAGATGTTTTACTGATTATATGAAACTGAGGCAAATAAGCCTTTAGTGTGAGGTATTATGGTTATCAGGCTAGGAGTTAGTCTGTTTATTTTTTACCTTATTATAGGTGTCAGATAATAAAATTTCCTCTGTTGTCCTTTTATATTTTCCCTATTATATTTGGGTTTCCCTTTTATATGTGAGGGCTCAGTGTCCAGTTCTTTCAGTTGTATTTCCTTTTACTACACGGAGATTCATTAATAAAGAAAAAAGAGTGGATGAATGGTAAACATTCTATAGTCCTATGATTAAGTTTCAGTTTTTTAATGAGCCTATGCCTCCAGATTGACCTTAGTAAGTGCTTTTCCGTCATTTAGTATTAGGCCTAGACAGATTTGGAGTTGTGTATTTGACTTCCCTCATACAGAGGGCTAGAGATGGCTAGAGTTGATTATGTACCTTCCCCGAGATTGGATAGGCTATGATAAAATCCCAGTTGCTCAGGCTTTGTTAAAATAATTTCTATTTAGGTTAAGTTTTATTAAGAAGACAAAATACTTCAGGTTTATTTCAAAATGGCTATTTTCCTGCTCACCCTGCAAAAACAAGGAGAATTTTCTGTTTTCACCATGAGAATCTAGCAGGGCTCCCAGAGGTAAAACTCATGAAAGTATGAACATTCCTAAGTTTGCGTCCACCTCCTGGAAATTTTAGCTCATAAGCTGGTTTACTCTGAGCCTCCAGAGATTCATTCATTATAGTTTAAGAATTTTTTTCTCAGTACTGACTCCAGTGGCAATTTCTACCCCTGTCCAGTAGTATAATAAAAAAGAAGTTCTGGGCCTGCGTGGTGGCTCAAGCTTGTAATCTTAGCTCTCTGGGAGGCCAAGGTGGGCGGGTCGTTTGAGCTCAGGAGTTCGAGACCAGCCTGAGCAAGAGTGAGACCCCATCTCTACTATAAATAGAAAGAAATTAATTGGCCAACTAATATATATAGGAAAAAAAAAATTCGCTGGGTGTGGTGGCACATGCCTGTAGTCCCAGCTACTTGGGAGGCTGAGGCAGCAAGATTGCTTGAGCCCAGGAGTTTGAGGTTGCTGTGAGCTAGGCTGATGCCACGGCACTCACTCTAGCCTGGGCAATAAAGTGAGACTCTGTCTCAAAAAAAAAAAAAAAAAAAAAAAAGAAGTTCTGGTAAAATGTCATTCTTTGCATATGCCTGTCTGTCTCTCTAGCACTTAGGGTATTGGTTTGCCTTTGGACTACAGTTTTCTAATGTATCTTACAAGAGTCATTGATTTTCAGTTTGTTCAGCCTTTTTCTTGTTATTAGGATAAGAGTTATCATTTCAAATAATTTTTGAACTAGAAATGGGAAGTCTCCCAGGAACATTTTTGAACACTCATTCTACAACTAGTTTGTGTATATACAAGAGAAAGTGATGTATATCAAGACAAGACTGGCTTTTCATCACTACCCTCTTTTCAAAATTGTCCAGTTCACTTCTAAAAGCACATGCCTAGGTGTGATGCTTCTTATTTAACTGCAACACAGACTCTTTAAGCAGCCACATAGCCCCTTATCCAAAATAAGCAGTGATACACTTTAAAAGCTATATTGATGTCAAAATGGAGGTGGAGTACATCCTTTATTATGCAACCCCTACCTCCTATGGCAAGCTAAGAGATATCCAGACTGCTCTTCTTGCTTACTTCCTGTAAGGAACCAACCTATGAGATGCACAGTTAAGGCACCACCCACCTAAAATACATCTTTAAGGATTTTAGGATGAGCCTGTGCATTGCCTAAAGCTATTGGCCTACAGGCTGCAATAAATTTAGTCCCTGCCCTTCTAAAGGATTGAAAGAATTAGAGAAACAATGTCATATGTATTTGAGTTCATTTTTGAACATTGCTATTTGGTTCCACTGTTTTTTCTATACATCTCCCATTGTTGTATGTTTTAATTATTAAAGCTTTGTTTTAATTATTTTTAGGGTTACTTCCACTCCATTAATCTTATTTTTAAGATTTTTCCTTGTGATTCTTATTATTTTCCCACATGGAGTTTAAAGACTCTGTGTCTAGATCTTCATAGTATAATATCTAAACCATATACTTGTATTTATTTAGACTGTATAGAATTTATTAATTCAGAGAGATTTGGTATCTTCAAAATGTTAAATCTTTCCCTCCAAGAACATAGATTGGTTTTCTTCCCAATTTTTAAAGTCTATTTTGGGGCACTCAGGATTAATTAAAACTGTTCTTAATATTAATTAGCTCAGTTCTTATTAGCTTTATTCCTAGGTATTTTATCCTTATTATTATTGCAAATAAAGTATTTGCTTATATTTTCTAAATTATTGCTACTGTTATATATGAAATCTATTGACTCATACATGTTAATTTTATACTTCATTACCCTACCAAACTCTTACATTGATTGTATTATAGCAATCTATCTGTTAATTTCTCCTGAATGTACCAGTTATAAAATCTATTATGTGGAAATAGTAATGAATCTGTTCTCCTTTGCAGTTTTTTTCCCTCTTTAATTGATTTCTCATCTAGTCTAAACATGCTGGCTTATAATTGAAGACAATGATAAATAATGCAGATGTTGGTGAGCACATTTCTCTTGTTTCTGTCTTAAATTTTAATAATTCTGATGTTCTCCATTAAACATGAGGTATATATATATTTCAGAATATTATAGGGGTACAAATTTTAAGGTTTCAAATAATGCCCTCCCCCTCCCCCCACAGTGTGAGCTTCAAGTGTGACCATCCCCCAGATGGTGCACATCTCACTCATTATGTATGTATATATTTTTATGTTGATAAAGTATTTTTTCTATTTTATTAAGGGTATGATAAGTTCAAAATGGATGGCAAGTGCTTCACTATGCCAATACTATGATTTTATTTTTGATTATATAAATAATATGCATTATTGATGTATTTTCCAATGTTGTTAAATCATTCTTACAATCCTGGAATAAACCTAATTGGTAATGTGATATAATATTGTAATATGTTGTTATATTGGTAGTATTTTATTGAGATTTGTGTTAATATTCATAAGGAATGTTCATCTGTAATTTTCACTTTTTTTTCACTCTTTGTAATGTTTTGCTATCGGTGGGAAGCTCTGCTTCAAAGAAAGAATCAAATAATGTATAAATATAAAGGGACATGTGTGATGTTAAGGTGATGTGTAATGTATGTTATTGAAGCACGACTTCTAGGTCACTAGGAGTGCTGGTTTCCTAAGTTGCCTCAAAGAGTTCTTAATCACCTACTGAAAGGTGTATATGTATGTGTGTGTATGTTTGTGTGTGTGTGTGTGTGAGAGAGAGAGAGAGACAGAGAGAGAGACAGAGAGACACACACAGACGTAAAGAAAGACAGAAACAAAGACAGAGAGGTAAAGAGATTAAAATATAATGTAAATTAGTTATTTGGGTTAAAAGCTATAATTAATATGGGTGAATGGAAGTATATTAGGTAAAAAGTTATGAAGAGATGCAAACGTTTACAAAATGATGGATTTGTTTTGTCTGTTTTTTTTTTTAAACAATTGTAAAGGAAAAGAATTTTATCTTAGTCCCAAAATATATGTACCTTGATCAATAGTACCACTAGATAACTGGAATGTTAAAGAAAAGAGAAATTTAAAGTTGTAGAATAATTTATAGAAGGCTGATGGGAAGCAAATCGTATTTATAAATATTGGATTTGAAAAAAAAGCTATGAAATATACTAAATTTTGACAAAGGTGAATTTTATGTGCCTAATTATTAATATAAAACAGAGAAATGCTTATGAATTCTTAACTATAACATATTACATAGGTGGTATACAAAAAAGTAAAATTTCAATTTAATATCCTGTTACAATGACAAATTGATTTTATTTTTTATTTTAGGCAAGTATGAGGCTACAAACATTTTGGTTACATGTTATTACTTTGCCCCATCCAAACCATGATTTGACACATGCCCTTTCCCCCACTGCAATACTCACCACGTCTATTAGTTGTGAGTTTACCCACCCCCAACTCCCCTGCTCCCAAAGAATATTACTGCTGTGTGAGCACCTTAGTGTTGATCAGTCAGTGCCAGTTTGATGGCGAGTACATGTGGTGCCTATTCTTCCATTCTTGCAATACCTCACTTCGGAGGATGAGCTTAAGCTCTAGCCAGGAAAATATAAGAGGTGCTAGATCACTGTCATTTCTTATAATTGAGTAGTATTCCATTGTATACATATACAATATTTTAGTAATCCACTCAAGGATTGACGGGCACTTGGGTTGTTTCCACATCCTTGCTATAATGAATTGTGCTGCCACAAACATTTGAGTGCACATGTCTTTATTACAGAATGACTTTTGTTCCTCTGGGTAGATTACTAATAGTCGTATTACTGGATCAAATGATAGTTCTACTTGTAGCTCTTTGAGCTATCTCCAAATTCTTTTCCACAGAGGTTCCACTAATTTGCAGTCCCACCAGAAGTGTAAGAGTGTTCCTATCTCACCACATCTTTACCAGCATTTGTTGCTTTGAGATTTTTTGATAAGGACCAAACTCACTGGGATTAGGTAATATCTTATTGTGGCTTTGATTTGCATTTCCTTAATGATTAGAGATGTTGAGCATTTTTTATGTTTGCTGGCCATTACTCTGTCTTCTTTTGAAAAGTTTCCGTTCATGTCTTTTGCCCACTGATTGATG
The DNA here is from genome assembly GCA_008750895.1 of Mirza zaza. Classification (NCBI taxonomy): domain Eukaryota; kingdom Metazoa; phylum Chordata; class Mammalia; order Primates; family Cheirogaleidae; genus Mirza; species Mirza zaza. The sequence continues at coordinate 8,389 of VSMD01102995.1, read as the reverse complement.
GGGTTGTTTGATTTTTTTTTCTTGTTGATTTTTGTGAGTTCTATATAGAATCTTATTATCAGCCCTTTATTGGATGTGTAGAGAGCAAATATTTTCTCCCACTCTGTAGGTTGTCCATTGGCTCTTATGATAGTGTCGTTGGCTGTACAAAAGCTTTTTAATTTGATCATGTCTTATTTATTTATTTTTGTAGCTTCTGTGATTGCTTTGGGGGTCTTCTTTATAAATTCTTTGCCTAGGACGATGTCTACAAGAGTTTTCCCTACATTTTCTTCTAGGATTCGTAAGGTTTCATGCCTTAGGTTTAAGTCTGCTATCCTACTTTAATTGATTTTTATAAGAGGTGAAAGGTGGGGATCCAGTTTCAATCTTGTGCATGTAGCTATCCAGTTTTCCCAACACCATTAATTGAAAAGAGATTCTTTTCCCAAGTGTATATTTTTGTCTGTTTTGACAAATATTAGATGACAATATGAGGATGGTTTCATCTCTGGATTCTCAGTCCTGTTCCGAAGGTCTATGTCTCTATTCTTGTCCCTGTATGATTTTGCTTTAGTTACTATATCCTTTTAGTACAACTTGAAATCTGGTACACTGATACCTCCCAGTTTGTTATTTTTGCTTAAGATTTCTCCCACAGCCAATATCATTCTGAATAGGGAAAAATTGAAACCATTCCCACTTAGATCTGGAACCAGACAAGGACACCCACTATCCTCACTTCTGTTCAACATGGTATGGAAGTCCGTGCTAGAGCAATTAGACCAGAAAAGGGAATTAAAGGCATCCAAATGGGGGCAAAAGATTTTCAACTCTCACTCTTTGCTGATGATATGATAGTATATCTAGAAAATCCCAAGGATTCAACCAAGAGACTCCTGGATTTGATAAGTGAATTCAGTAAAGTCTCAGGATACAAAATCCAGATAAACATAAATTGACATATTTTGTTGGTTGCATAATTGCCTTCAAGAAATACTAAAAGAACACACTTAGACTGAAAGTAAATGTTGTTAAATGGTAACTTCAATCCACAGGAGTATCAATGAGTCCATGAAATTGTATGTTTGTAAATAAAAAAGACTATATGAACATAATTTTCTCTATTCTTATTTTTATACAAATATAATTACATAAAGCAATAAATGTAACACTGTATTTTTAGTTTTATAATACATATAATACATTATAAATGCTTTTGTCTGTCTATATATAGACACACACACATATCATACAATAGCAAAAAGGAGAAGAGAGAAAATAGAGCCATAAAGCAAGAAAGCTGAAATATTTTACCAGCATTAAGTCAGTATTTACCTAAAGTAGATTGGGATAAATTTAAAGATAATTTTAATCTCATATATTTTAATCTCTACAGAGAACACTAAACAAGTAACTCAAAATATATAGTTAAATAATCAACAGAGGCTTGTTTTACTTACCATAATGCTCTCCAGGTTTATTCATCTTGTATCAAATGGCAAAATGTCCTTTATTTTTAAGGCCAAAGAGTATTTCATTATATACACACACATACATACATACATATCTGTATGTATATGTGTATATACATGTCTACATGTATATATATACATATATGTGTGTGTGTGTGTGTATCCCTACACATGCACAATTTACACTTTCTTTACCCATTTTTTTCATCAGTGGGCCTTTATTTTGCATCCTTATCTCAGTAATTGTGAATAATGCTTCAATAAGCCAGAAAGGAAGAGAAAAATATCACATGATCTCACTTATACATAGAATCTAAAAAAAAAAAGTTGAATACATAGAAACAGAATAGAATGGTTATTACCAGTGGTAGGTACAAGGAGCAAATAAGAAGTAGGTCAAAAGGTAAAATTTTGAAATTATGCAAGATGAGTAAGTCTATAGAGCTAATGTACAGAATGAGGATTATAGCTTTTAATATTGTATACTGAAAATTTGCTAAAACAGTAGATTTTAGGGGCTCTTATCACACACACACAAAGTAACTATAGAAGGCAATAAATAGGATGATTTACTTGATTGTAGCAATAATTTCACTATGTATATGTATATCAAAATGATCATGTTGTATAACTTAAATATATACAATAATTTTTTAAAAATCAAAAGGACTCCTGGTTATCAGTTCAGCATTTAACAAACTTAGAAGCCATATCTCCCATCCTCAAAATAAAAAAAAATCTAGACAAACAACAAATGAACAATAAAAAACAACTGTTCTTAGATCCATTAGACCACTGAGATCACAGGGTATACCACTGCCCTAAATTGAAGATGAAAACAGAAAATCACAACTTACTGGAGCAGAAATCAATGAGTAAAAACCTGCATGGAAACCAATCCAGGGTAGAATAATCTATACTCTAATCAATAAATTGCTCTAGGTTTAGTCTAGATAAGTTTAAGAAATTAAAACCTCCAGGAGAAACAGTCTTAGTGGGGCTCTCAGACTTTTGTGAATTTTCCACCCAGGATTCCTATTACATTTTCATAGTGAAAATTGGAGAAAAATCACATTATGTTTCTTGAAGAGGGAGGGAAAAAGGGAGCCATTTTAAAATACCCCTAGAGTATTCTATTCTTATTAACAAGAACTGACCTAAAAAAACAAACAAACAAAAACCCTAAATTCAAGCATTGCTTAATGGCAAGGATATGTTATGAGAAACACATCATTAAATGATTTTTGCCATTGTATAAACATCATAGAGTGTACTTATACAAACCATGATGCTATAGCTTATTACTCACCTAGGCTATATGGTATAGCTTATTGCTCCTAGGCTAGAAATCTGTGCAGCTATACAGAATATTACTGTACTTAATACCATAAGCAATTTTAATGCAGTACTATGTATTTTTATATTGAAATACATCTAAACATAGAAAAGGTACAGTAAAAATATAATATTAAATTTTTATGCTACCAGAGTTGAAAATGCAGTTCATCATTGACAGAAACATTATTATGTAGCACGTGGCAGTATTTCATCAGAACCTAACAGATTGGGGTTTAACCAAAGCTTAACTGACCTGGTGAAAGGGAATATCCAACTCTAGCCATCACTAGCTTTTTACATGGAGGCGGGGAAATACTTGACTAAAGCCCATGTTATCTTTTCATATGGTAGAAGGAAAAAAAATTCCAGCCTCCTTTAGCTTTGTTGTTTCACCTAATTGATGGAGAGAATGAGAAGCACTTGTGAACATCACACCCAAGGGCACATGATTATTAAAATATTGAGATTTAAACATGGAACTCTAGAATACTTTCTTTCCCTCCAAACCTACCAACTCATCATTAAAGGTCTATTTATCACAAATTCTTTTAATGTACCACTTCCAACAATAAATTACAAGGCAAATTAAAATGCCAAAAACACAGCTTGAAGGCTTAAAGGGATGAGAAAGCAACAGAACCAGACTCAGATATATCAAATATATTGGAATTATCAGGTCAGCAATTTAAAATAAATATGGTTAATATGGTAAGGGCTCTAATGGAAAAAGTAGACAACTTATAATAACAGATGAGTAACATAAGCTGATTGACATAAATACTAAGAAAAATTACAAAACATGCAAGAAATTAAATAATCTTAAAAATGAATTTCTTTGATAGGTTCGCTAGTAGACTGGACACAGGTGAACAGAGAATCAGTGAGCTTGAAGATGCATCAGTTGACACTTTCAAAACTGGAATGCAAAGATAAAAAAACATTTTAAAAAAGGAACAGAATACCCAAGAACTGTAAGACAATTAAAAAAGTTGTAATACAGGCATAATGAATAAAAAATGTTTAATATTAATGGTTTTTTTTGAGATAGAGTCTCACTTTGTTGCCCAGGCTAGAGTGAGCACCGTGGTGTCACCCTAGCTCAAAGCAACCTCAAACTCCTGGGCTCAAGTGATCCTACTGCCTCAGCCTCCCAAGTAGCTGGGACTACAGGCAAGCGCCACCATATCTGGCTAATTTTTTCTATATATATTAGCTGGCCAATTCATTTATTTCTATTTTTATAGTAGAGATGGGGTCTCACTCTTGCTCAGGTTGGTTTCAAACTTCTGACCTCGATTAATCCACCCGTCTCGGCCTCCCAGAGTGCTAGGATTACAGGCGTGAGCCACTGCACCTGGTCATCAATATTAATATTAAACACTCACCTTCAATTAAATAAATCAGTCACAGAAATAGAGCAGAGAAAAACGAGAAAAGAGCAAAGCCTACAAGAGATGTGGGATTATGTGAAGAAACCTAATGTGAGGGTGATAGGGTTACCAGAAGGGGAACAAGATAACACTCAAGGGTTGGAGAAGCTATTTGAAGATATAATAGAGGAACATTTCCCAAGCCTTGCTAAAAATTTCGATATACAAGTTTGAGAAGCTCAGAGGACCCCTGGGAGATTCAATGCAAACGGGAAGATGTCATGACATGCAGTCATCAGACTGACCAAAATATCAACTAAAGAGCTGTAAGATGAAAGAAGCAAGTAACATACAAGGGAAAGCCAATTCGAATAACACAAGACTTCTCTACTGAGACTTTACAAGCAAGGAGAGACTGGGACCACATTCTCATTCTTCTGAAACAGAACAATGCCCAGCTTAGAATCTATTCCCTGCAAAACTAAGTTTTGTATATGAAGGAGAAATCAAGACATTCTCAGATAAGCAATGACTGAGGGATTTCACCAAGACAAGACTAGTCCTTCAAGAAGTACTCAAAACAGTGTTACCCACGGATCAGCACAATAAACACTCATGACTGTAAATCTACTCAGAGCTAAAGATCAAAGACCAGACACTACAATGGCTCAAGAGAGAAAATAAAGCAACAAAGTTCAACCCAACATAATGAACAGAAATCTGCCCCTCCTATCAGTTATCTCAATAAATGTGAATGGCTTGAACTCCCCACTCAAGAGACATAGGCTGGCTGAATGGATAAAAAAACAAAAGCCAAGTATCTTCTGCCTTCAGGAAACACATCTAACCTGTAAGGATGCAATTAGACTAAAGGTAGAGGGGTGGAGAATGATATTTCAAGCAAATGGAAGCCAAAATAAAGCTGTCATGGCGGTGCTGATTACAGATAACTTAGTTTTTAAGTCAACAAAAGTAATAAAAGAGAAAGAAGGTCACTATATAATGGTGAAGGGTACAGTTCCACAAGAAGACATAACAATTCTAAGTATATATGCACCCAATCTTGGTGCACCCAGATTCATAAATCAAACTCTACTAGATCTAAACAAATGGATAAACAACAACATCGCAATAGTTGGAGACTTTAACGCCCCACTGACAGCACAGGACAGATCCTCCAAACAGAAAATCAACAAAGAAATAATGGATTTAACAGAACTCTAGAACAAATGGGTCTGACTGAGATTTACAGGACATTCTACCCCAAAACAACTGAATATACATTCTTCTCATCAGCTCATGGGTCATTCTCTAAGATTGACCATATCCTAGGAGACAAAGTATGTCTCAAACAATTTAAAAAAATAGAAATTATACCATGTATCTTTTCAGACCACAATGGAATAAATGTAGAAATTGATCCTAACAGGAGTCCTCATTTCTACACAAAGTCATGGAAACTAAACAATCTTCTGCTGAATGATCACTTCATAAATGAGGAAATCAAAATGGAAATCAAAAGATTCTTTGAACTAAACGACAAAGGTGGCACAAGTTACCCAAACCTGTGGGACACAGCTAAAGCAGTCCTGAGAGGAAAGTTTATTTCCATAAATGCTTATATCCAAAAGTCTAAAAGATCACAAATAGACAACCTAATGAATCGTCTCAAAGAGCTGGAAAAAGAAGAATAGACCAACCCCAAACCCAGCAGAAGAAGTCAAATCATTAATATCAAATCAGAACTAAACGAAATTGACAACAGGGAGACTATACAGAAGATTAATAAAAAATGTTGGTTATTTGAAAAAATAAACAAAATTGGCACATCATTAGCTAGACTAACGAAAAACAGAAAAGAAAAATCTCTAATAAGCTCCATCAGGAACAATAAAGGGGAAATCACAACTCATGCCACGGACATACAAGATATAATTTATGAATACTACAAAAACCTCTATGCACACAAACTGGAAAATGTGGAGGAAATGGATAATTTCTTAGAAACACACAGCCTCCCTAGGCTCAACCAGGAAGAAATAGAATTCCTGAAAAGACCAATATCAAGTACTGAAATTGAAACAGCAATAAAAAACGTTCCTAAAAAGAAAAGTCCTGGACTGGATGGTTTCGCACCTGAATTTTACCACATCTACAAAGAAAAACTGGTGCCTATCCTGCAGAAATTATTCCACAATCTCGAGCAGGATGGAAAACTCCCCAACACATTTTATAAAGCAAACATAACTCTGATACCAAAACCAGGAAAGGATGTAACATAAAAAGAAAACTACAGACCAATATCCCTTATGAATACAGATGCAAAAATTCTCAACAAAATCCTAGCCAATCGAATCCAAGTGCTTGTCAAGAAAATAATTCATCACAACCAAGTGGGCTTCATCCCAGGGATGCAGGGATGGTTCAACATACACAAATCTAAAATGTAATTCACCATATAAACAGAAGCAAAAACAAAGACCGTATGATCCTCTCAACAGACACAGAGAAAGCAATCGACAAAATTCAACACCGTTTTATGATAAGAATGCTCAACAAAATAGGTATAGATGGGTCTTACCTAAAAATGATACAAGCCATATATGACAAACCCACAGCCAATATCATACTGAATGGGGAAAAATTGAAAGCATTTCCACTTAGAACTGGAACAAGAGAAGGTTGCCCACTATCTCCACTTCTGTTTAACATAGTGCTGGAAGTCCTCACTACAGCAGTCAGACAAGAGAGCGGACTTAAGGGCATCCAAATGAGAGCAGAAGAGACCAAACTCTCACTCTTCGCTGATGGCATGATATTATAATTAGAAAACCCCAAGGATTCAACCAAGAGATTCCTTGAATTGATAAATGAATTTAGTAAAATCTCACGATACAAAATCAATACACACAAATCAGAGGCATTCATATATGCCAACAACAGTACAAGTGAGAACCAAATCAAAGACTCAATTCCCTTCAAAATAGCAACAAAGAAAATAAAGTACCTTGGAATATATTTAACTATGGAGGTAAAAGACCTCTACAGGGAGAACTATTAAACACTGAAGAAGGAAATAGCAGAGGACATAAAGTGATGGAAGAATATACCATGTTCACGGGTCAACAGAATCAACATTGTTAAAATGTCTATACTACCCAAAGTGACCTACAGAGTCAATGCAATCCCTATCAAAATACCACCATGGAAGGCCGTCTAGTCTTAAAATCACAAATTTCCTAAACATAGGCAGAAATCCAAGCTGTTAAAGGAACAGTTCTGGGCTTCAGGCAATTACTGTAGTTAACTTTTCTAATCCTCCCATCCCTCCCCAAAACAAAGCCTATGAACTCTGCCAGCCACCCACCTGGCATGCTGGCATCACCTGAGAGTTTTAATAAACGACTTAACCTGGCTCAGGGATACAGGCCAGGCTGCAGTTCCCTAAAAAGTGGGGAAAGTATTAAAAAGACAGAAAATCTCCTTGATATTTTCCCCCCTCAGGCCATTCCCTTTGTTACACAAAGAGATGATACATGTGACTCATCAATCCAATCAACCATCTCAGCAGAAATACTGCCAGTTTGGGCTACAGGGAACGGAGACAGGAAGAAAGGAAGAAAAATTTTCAGACTCTGGGATTCTACAAGCAGGAAACAGGACTTCCAAATTCTGAGTGGATGGGCTTTTGGACCCTCTGTAGGCACAGAATCTAGCATGGATGTGCCCTCTGATGGCCCTGAGGCTTAGTTGGCAGAACCTTCATAAACCCAGAGAGTAGAACAAGTCACAGAAAATTTTTCTCAGGTCTTGAAATCTAATGTAATTTTCCCTTCTGGGTTTCATACTTACTTGGGACCTGTGATCCCCTTTTCCCTTCCATTTAAGCTTTGGAATGGACTGTCTATCTTATGCTTGTCCCACAATTGTATTTTGGAGGCAAATAACTTGTTTCCTAGTTTCACAGGCCTATAGATAGAGAGATATTTTGCCCCAGGAAGGATCATTTTCAGGGTCTCATTCGTAACTGATTTAGATAATTTAGAAGATGATATGTAGGCCAAGAAACATACGAAAAATGCTCAACATCTCTAATAATCAGGGAAATGCAAATCAAAACCACAATGAGATATCACTTATCTCCAGTAAGAATGGCCTTTATTAAAAAGGCCTTTATCAAAACAATAAATGTTGTCATGGATGCGGAGAGATAGGAACACTCCTACA